>JAYXIM010003752.1:0-24042 GCA_037575425.1 Anastrepha fraterculus
TTCCGGGATCTTTAAAGCCAGGCAAGGTGTCAACAAAAATAACCTGATTTTGCAGCATAGAATATTAAGTTCGACTTCGCATTCTAACTTTTGGCCTTTCTAAGTCGGTCAAACAAGTGAAAAAATCGAATATACTCCAAACGTCAAGCGCTGGCGCAAATTCGACCCTATGAAACTTTTCCAAAAAACAAAAAAAAAACACACAATGTACCGTCAATAGATTCCTGTAGAGCTGAGCACACAAAACTGCACGTGTATCGAAGATTTGAGAGTGTGTAAGTGCTACTTTCGTTAGTATGTATTGAAAAAATTGTGTTGACAAAATTCAAATACTTATAGACCAGTACACACTTTCCGTTTTCACCTATTTCTGGGAATTAAGTTATATTTTGAGCTGTGGAACATTAAGAGACTTATAGTAGAATTTCACGACAAACAATTGTGTAGTACATTTTAACCCGTTCTGTGCCCCTTCTATGCACGATTTTTGCACTTTCTCGCAAAAGACACAAAAAATACGCATCTACTGAGCAGTTAGAGGGTTAAAATGTTCCACAAAACTGTTCGCCGTTGTTTTTTACACAAAACTGCTGAACACAATATATATCTAAAATGTAAAGATCTCGTAGTTTTTTAAGCCGATTTACCATAAGAATGTGCGAAAAAAGTGAAAATTAAATATTTTTAGCAGAGACCTCCGAAGCTTCCGTTTTTGAGTGTCAAATTCAAATACCTATTAGGACTCACTCAGAACTAAACGTTAGGCATATTTTTCTAATTTTTAAACCATGAAATCTATTAAAAAATTTATTCACTAATACGAATCTATGGCAATCCTGCATTTCCATATTAATGGCGACTAAGAAATAAAACACTTTCAGATTCACCCGCTAAGTGAATAACTACCCGAAAACACTAACGGAGTGTAGCTACCAATTTCACTGCCAAAAGGGTAAATATATCAGAATAATAGCCGAAACACAAGTTGAGGTGTAAATGATTGACAGTTGAGACGGAGTGCTGGAAAGCTATGGGAATAGTAGGGCGAAAGAAAATTCTTTCATGCTGAGAATTTAACTAAGACAGCAACAACGGTTGTAATGCTAACTGGCATGGCAAGGGCAATAGAAAGAGTTTTTGAAATTACAAGTTAACACCAGAAAATTTGTATAACTGCCATGCAATAAAAGAGGGCGCTACTGGCAGCGTTCAAACCGTTAAATGGGATTAGGATAAGGTGGGCAAGAACGAATGTTGAGCGCAGTTTAAAAATGAATTGTTAGTGGATTGAGAAAAAGTTGCAAATTTTCGGTGAAGTGCTAATTTTGCATCGATTTTCCTTTCTTCAATTTTTCGCGAAGTGCTAATTTTACTTCGGTTTTCCTTTCTTCACTACCTTTTACGCAGCTTAGTAAGCGCCTCTTGTGAGTTTTTTTTTTTAAATATCAGTGCATACCTGCAACGAGAAAAAGAAATTAAAATGGGAATTAGTATGAGTGGCAAAATATTATCATAAAAAATATAATATAGTATTATAGAAAATTAGGCATGAATTATTTCATAATTCCAAAGAAATTCCAATAAAAAATATCACAAAGATGTTCGCGAAATCTTCGGCTGCATCACCAGATATGCATTTAGGTCGTACGCTTTTCTCCACTGTGTCAAAAATGGATAAAAAGCCTAACACTTCAATAAATATTTTAATAAGTGAACTAAACAATCTCAGATTGATTAGCTTTGGACATAAAAAACACAAAGTTTTTTTCCTTAAAAAAAAGGTTTTTTTTCCTTAAAAACCAAAATTCTGAAGAAAAAAAATTCTAAGGAAAAAGAAAATTTTCTGTTCTGGAAATAATCACATTTTTCTCCATCAGAACACTCTACAACACCAACAGAAAAACAAGTATCTTAAACAAAAACACAAAACAAAAAAGTATAAAGAGGTCACTTACGTATGATTTCTGTAATAAGTTGTTTTTAAAGTTTATAGCTGAATTTTTTTAAGGATGGAAGCCAATATCTTTAGTTAAAATGTCCTACAAAATCGCAAAATTCTTGTATTTGAGTTATAAGCTAAGTTCAGTAATTTATATACGGAATACTGCGCGAATTATTTCCATTACCAGCTAAAAATATGATTTTTTTTTATCACTTTCAGAAGCATACACAGCTCTTTAAAAATGTGTTTAGAATGATGATTTTCCAATCATAATTACTCAAATTCCATTTAAATAAAAGATTAGGAAAGCTTTCTGGTTATTAATTTTAAATTAGTTAGTAATGCAAGTTCTCAAAAAAGTGCTTACGTCTAAGTTTTCAAACATTACAAAAAAAAAATGCTAAAACAAACATAGCACCTGGAGAAGACAGAATACCCTATGAGCTACTAAAGGCTGCCTCAACAGAATTTATCATGGGGCTAACGAAAGTATACAACATCATCTTCGAGACCGGAAGAATCGACGAAGCATTATTTAAAACAATAGTTTTCCCAATCTTTAAAAAAGGAAATGCAAATACAGCAAGTAACTATCGGGGAATATCCTTTATGAACTGTATCGCAAAAGTTTTAATGGGAAGACTTCCAAACTGGATAGAAAACATTAACATGCTCACTGAATTTCAAGCCGGCTTTAGAAAAAACTACTCAACGGTAGATAACATATAAATCTTGCATCTATAGTACATTTAAAGTTCAACGAAAACAAAAAAGTTTATGCATACTTTGTGGGTTTCAAAGCGGCTTTCGACAGGGTACCCAGGAGGCCATTAATTTACAAACTTCGACAGATGGGATTATCCAACAAAATAACAAATCTGATTGAAAATGTATATGCGAATACGAGAACAGCAGTTTGGACAGGAAGGGAAGTATCAGATTACTTTTAAACCGGTATAGGGGTGAAACAAGGTTGTCCGTTATCACCTTCGCTCTTCACCTTATACCTGAATGATCTACATGACTGTTTGAAAGGTGGTCTACTGATTGATGGAATAAATGTATGCCTTCTTCTATATACTGATGATATTGTTCTCTTAACTGATAATCCTAATGTCATGCAATCTATGATTAAAAAACTAGAAATATATTGCGCTGAGTGGAACATGGAAGTAAATTTAATGAAATCTGAGATGATGGTCTTTAGAAAAGGTGGTCAACTAGCCAAGGCAGAAAAATGGTGGTACAAAGGTGGGGAAATAAAAGTGGTAGCAGAATATATGTAAATATCTTGGTGTCATTCTTACATCCAAAATGGCGCTCGCTAAACATGTGCAAGCCAGAAATAATTCAGCAAAAGCTAGCATTAATAGTACATGGAACGATTTCTTAGCTAAGCCATACATCTCATTCAAAGCCAAATGGAAGCTGTTTCAGGTTGTGTGCAGAGCCATACAAACATACGCCTACAATGCTACTCAAACGAAGAAGAAGACATGTATCACTTCTTAGGAAGGTGCTCTGTACTGAAGGAAATCAGACAAAGATACATAAATGCAGAGAAGCTAAACGACGCTGAAGTAATAAGTATATATACTAAATGGCCAAAACTGGAGAACACTAACTCATCACTCAGCCTAGCCCTGTAGATTTTCTTATAGCAGAGT
The DNA here is from genome assembly GCA_037575425.1 of Anastrepha fraterculus. Lineage (NCBI taxonomy): Eukaryota > Metazoa > Arthropoda > Insecta > Diptera > Tephritidae > Anastrepha > Anastrepha fraterculus. Next base: position 3,610 of record JAYXIM010003752.1, read on the forward strand.
TCAATTTTTTTTTTTTTCCATTTTTCTTTATTTATTGAATCTTTCTTGTGTAAGAAACTAACAATAAGTTTACAAATCTTGTATACTAGAGTAATATGTTTCCTTGCCAGTGCTAAGAAACGAATTATTTGCTCAAATGAACATACATTTACATATATGATTAAATCGGTTGTGAATCTCCAATTCTTCATAGTTGGGAGCTGGAAAGGTCTGGTTTCCAGTCTCCGATTCTTCGTAGCTGGGAGCCGGAAAGGCCTAGTTTCCAGTCTCCCTTAGAACTTCCGTTGTCCCTCATGTCGATTGTGAAAATTATGTTGTTTTTTTTTTTCGAATGTGATAGATGTGGTTGGAGGAAGTTGTGGACGGACTCTCGTGTGAGATGAGATCATTAAGGTAGTGCAGACTTGAAGATGCCTCTTTTTTTCAATCGTGTGTGACCTTCATCTAAAAGTAGATTTCGCGCTAGTTTATTGGGATGGTCTTCTAGCTTTTGTAGGTATTTTTTGCTCAACCGTACTATTTCATCGGCTACACGAGGTATGCAAACATCTCTGTGAATGTTAGCGTTCTTTATATACCATGGAGCTCCCGTGATTATCCGTTCCGATTATCCGAGTTCAATTATTAATTAATTTAAGAGCTGTAACAAACACCGTCGTTATTGTCACAAACATTTTTATTTATTTCTTTATTTACTTTAATATATTAAATGAATTAATTTATGAATCAAATCAATTGTTAACCATAATTTTTTATAAATTAAATAGAGAATTACCTACTACTACTACATTACATTTACATAAAGAGTGATGGCCCGGTCTAGAAAGCTGCGGAATTGCAAAGTGTTTTGTGGCAAGTCCGAACAGAAAACTATCAAACTTTCTACTAAAACTTGGAAGGAAAAACGTTCGGTTGATGGTTGGTGTTATTACAGGGTACAACCCATGAGGTTAGCATATGACTATCTTTGGAATCATCTTCAATTTTTAATCAACATTTTTAGAATTTTTCTAGGTATGCAGTTTCATAGCCCACTGACTTTAAGTCTAAGAAAGTCTCAAGCCACTACGAAACACCGTTGATTTTTGATATTCTTTTCTTTGAGGTGTCACGGTTTTTCTTCCGTACAAAGTTGCTCAAGTTTTTTCAGTCTCTTAGCTAAACAGTTTTTTTTTTTAATAATTTTTTTTTTGTTTTTATATACGAAAAGAAATCATAGTGTCGAATTAAAAGTTCTAAGAACAATTACAATTTTCCAACTAAATTTCACGTTTTGTGTATAGCAAAACGGATTGGATTTTTTATAGTTTTATAGTCGGGTCTGTAAATGATATTCTTATTAAAAAAGAAAAAAGAAGTAAATAAAAAAAAATATTGTCGATGAGGTTATGAGAGCAACCGAATAAGACCATTTGATAGTTTGTTAGTTTTTTTTTTGTGATTGCTCCGCATTTGACGCATTTTCCACTAGTAGGTATAGACATTTTTAGAACAGGTTTTAGGCTGCTTTTCATTCTTGGCATAATTCAACCAGTTGGCGCTGCAATTAAAATATTTCTGAAAACGCTGAGTACAGTCCTACTCCATTTACATTCAAAACAAGTACTAACTAGTTGATATTTTTAATATTTATTTCCCCAAAAAAATTTACTTGCACAAATCGAAAAATTCGAAGAACCCAAATTTCTCTTTTGTTTCCGTTCTCCTTAAATACAGTTATTATTAGCTCGAAAAAATATATAACGCATAAAAATTTGTGCACTAGAAGGCGCTCCGAAGGTCAGAAAAATTAATTATGCCGAAAAGTTTCAAAACAAAGCAAAAAGCAAATTAAAAGAGTGCTCACTGTAGCTGAAAATGCTGCAGGCACTAAAATGATATTCATGCCCTTGAAGGCGTGCATCGTCCATAATATTGGTATCTACGCGTTTTTTTTTTCTTTCGGCAAAATCAGTTTTGCCAACAATTTATTATTAACTGTTTTTACATTTTTTTCTCGGCACTAATGATGATGAAGAAGAGCTATTAACTCAGCTAGTACTGTAATAGACTTCGAACAGAAAAAAAATTCAATTACATGCCTAAAAATTAAGTAGCAAAGAGACCGCTGCAGCCAATGTGTTAAAAAACAAAAAAAGAGCCAAAAAGAAATAAAATTCAGTGCTGCATCGTGTGTATGTCGGCTATGTAAAAAAGTGGCAATGAAAATCTAATAATGCCGGCATGCAATTCGTCGTCACTAGTCACTTTTATTGACTTTTCGTTAATATCGCGACCAGTGATTGCTGTTTTCAACCCTGTGTGAGGAATTTAAAACTATAAATATTTATGACAGAAGAAAATAAACTCAGTTTCCGTTTTCAAAAGGTGAAGAATAAGCAGGGGCGCTTACCAGTAGCAGACGGATTATTCTGGACAGCTTTAGATGATTGCAATCACTTGATGAATAAAGAACACAAAACTTTTAGTGAGGTTCTCAAGTTCTTACAGAAGTACTAGCAGATCACTAGTAGAAACAAAAGAGACGAGCGTGGAATAGAGTCCACACGACGAATAATGAATTTCCATCCTCAGCGGATCAACGTTTTCGTAGTTCCCTTAAGTTTACGCAAATACTCACTAAATCATTGATACATTTCATTTCCATTATTTAAATTTATCATAAATATTTCAATAATAAAATATGGGCGTATATAAATAAAAAAGATGAAGTTCTAGGCTATAGAAAGTGGCGGGATTAACGACTTCATTCGGAATTATCGAGAAAAAAACTGACAATTAATTGTTTAAAAAAATATAAATTTTTGAAAAAAACCCTTCGATTAGGCACGAGTTTTTATGTTTTTCTAACAGTATAAAATGCATGGCAGCTAATACCCGTCCCTCTTATACTGAGAAAACTATGCAATAAGCAAATCAGTTTTTCACTAATCCGCGTAACAACCGTCTGTCACGCCACAATTTTAATCAGAATTAACTGAATTATTTTAGTTTTTGCTCTTTTAACTGCGCCGGTATTTCCGATTAATTCCGCTGTCTGCCTAGGCTAGTGATTACCTTCACGAATTATTTCTCAAATTTAATTTTCAGCTTTTATTTGCCCACATTCGAAAACCAATTTTAATTTAATTCAAAATTAGCAAACCAATGCATTTTTCTAAAAACGTTCGCCCCTGGACAGGCAATGGCAAACCTTCAAGTGCATCTCTATCAAGGAAAAGTTCCTCATACAAAATCATCCGCCGTTCGGAGGCAGCGTAAATTTAACATAGTTTTAGATAAAATAAATTTAAGTGAATCAAAAGGTAAATTTCTCAGTATAATCTCTACCTTTCATATTATTTACATAGTAAAAAAAATTCCCTTTCTTTGATAATTTGCAACTCAAATTCTTTGGCAACATTGTTTGCAACAGACGCGCGAGCGAGTTGCTCTCTTCATTCTCTCATAGATTGGCACAATTTAAGTATGTGATTGTGCCAGTTGTCGCCAATCACATCGCTGACACAGAGGGAACTTTTTTTAATAGCAACCAGTCCTAAAGTAACTGAATAATCTAATCTAACCTAACCTCACCTTAGAGCAAGTGAATGAAAACACTTAAAAGTCTTTCTAGTAAAGACTAACTAGGATTTTAATTAAGAACTCTAAGTTTTTTTTTCCCAAAGTAATATTGAGCACTTGATTAATTACATTTATAACGAAAGATAGGCATGTTATCGAAGTACTCGAACTCTTTCACCTTCGCCTTTCATCCTTTGCGACACAGAAAGTTAAACTGCGCTCATTAATTAGAGTCAGTCAAACCTATTTTGAAAATTTAGATGCTTTCTGTAGATTTTTGGATTTACAACTAATCAAATACAGCTCGCACTTGAAGTCGTTGTAATGTTTTTTAGTATCTGTCCATCGAGGCCACCGAGCAGGATCAATAACTGCCTTAAGTTGACTGGTTTTAGTCGATAATCTTCAGGAGGTCTAATGACTGGGAGTGTAAGTAGGTAGGTAGGGTGGATGTTGCAATGACACACTTAGACCTGTCGTAGATTCATTGTGATACTACTGAAACTTATCCTTGCACTATGAGTTCCTTTTTAAATCTTCCGGTAGCTTTAATAAACTTTCATAGCTTCGTTAGTTTTAGATGCGCTATGCCCGCTAAATCAGTTGAAAATGCCGTACCAAGAGTGTTGAGGCCCTATGTTCCATATATGGATAAAAGAATGAAATATATATATAAGAGTGCGGAGCCCCCTTTCTGGCTCAGCCTTCACACTCACATAAAAGGTGTCTGACTGTTTCCTCTTCTTCTGTGTTAAGATAGCTTCTACAGACTGGCGCGGTTGCCCATTAAATATTGGTCTGTTAATACCCCTATCATGTTTCTTATAACTTCGCTGTTAAATCTTAAAAAGCTCTTTGATCAACCGCTGTTCTATTACGGCCGTGTCTGTCTGCTTAGTTCGCATGCAATGAGGATTTGTCAACTTGTATTTGCCTTGTTGATGGTTTCCCCAAGTAGTTCCCTATAAGTAGTTTACAAGTGACTATAGGTACAGGTATCAGCGTCTTATCCACTGGGATATCAAGAGTTGCACCGATTCCAGTAGGTTAATCTGCCTTGCAGTTCCCTGCTATATTTCTGTGGCCTGACACCCAGTCCAAGGTGTACTTTGTAGTATTTCGTTACGTTATTTAGAAGTTTAAAACATTCTATGACTGCTTTTGACGAGTGAGTTTTAGATTCTAGTGCTTCTATAGCTGCTTGACTGTCTGAGTATATGAATACCTCATTTGGGCATAATACTCTCATTTTTATTCGGAGGGTAAATACAGAGTATCGTAAGCAGGTGAATGCGATAGGGGCCTCAGATTGGCAAAATTATTGGGGTTTTCGTACAGCTGGTCGAAATTATAATTCTCACTCGCTACCCAACAGGTCAGAACCGACTCCGTTGCATGCCTACTGGTACAGAAACGTGACGAGTTCTGTGTGAATGTCACTTTTAGAGAGCTCAAAGTCTTGATTACCACTCGTCTATCAGAAAGAGAACTTTAACAGATTTTATACGAACCAAAGCTATAAAGTTTGTTACTAGCCAACCTTCAGTGTGTTTCCTTACTTTTATTCTCTGCAGGTTTGCATTTTCTATTTTTTTTAATTTTATGGTATTTTACATCCCATCTCTTACTTATGTACGTATGTATTCTGCATTTGCGATAAAATTGGATCAATAATTTATGTGCACATTTTTTATATTTTTGGCAGCAGCTACAAGCGAACATCATTAAAAATCCATTAACGGCGACTCCCTGCATGACTACCTTGGCGCTGATGGACCACATCGTGACCAACTTATTAAGCCAATTCTTTTAAATTTTTTCGTTTATATAAATAATTCAAAAACATTAGGCAATTTTTCACATATTTGTACATACGAGAGACGTTTGAAAAGTACGTGCAAAGTAAGACCTACTCAATTGTTTGGACTCCTTTTAGGCTTTTATTCGTACACTTCGTCCAACGCTGTTAAAGTTTTTTGGTCCCCTCCGAATAATAGGATTTGTGCAAGTCTGAAAAATAGCCATTTGTTTCTGCTATCACCTGCTCTTTAAATAAAATATTTTTCCCGCTAGCCATTTCTTTAAATTGGGTAACAAATAGTAGTCCGAAGAATGCAAGGTAGCAAAGTTTAGGGAATATGGAGCGTGTGAAACGAATTGGAGTCCTGTTTCCTTTAAGTTTGCACCCACAACTGCTGAGACGTGATCTGGTGCTGTGTTGGTTATGATGGGTAAGGAAATTCACTCGACTTCCTCTATTCAAACGAGTGACAAACACAAAGAAACTGACCGATTGGCTGAAACTTGGTGTGTGTTCTTCCAAGAGATGCTACAAACTTAATCTAACCTCGATACGCGGCGCCAGCAGTGCCATTTCCTTGACTTTGCACGGACTTTTCAAACGACCCTCGTATGTATGTACTAATAAATGGTATTTAAATTTCACAGAATATTTTTTTTTAGATGCTTGAACTCTACTCGTTTTGTTTGCTATTCAACAGTCCGTTTTTCATTGAAAACGTCATTTAGAGCAAGGCAATGCCAAGTTGTGTGTATGTACACCAAACATTTTAGGCACTAAAATCTGGTTTATTAACTACAATGTTGTCTTGCCTGTCTCATAAATCTTCAACTACTAATCTGACAAAAACAATATGAAAGCGACGCAACAGCGCTGCCAAAGCTAAAGTGAGCTAACTGAGGAACGCATCAAACAACCACGAAGGGTCGTCGCGAAAACTGCATGTCAGTAGTTGGTTGCTCCAGTCGCTATTTTTCATTCCTAATGTATAGCTTCGCTTGCTACGTACGCTTGAATGTATGTGCGTGTATGTGTTCGTTTGTAGTTACCTGTAGTGCTGGCATTGCAATCGTAAAAATTCCACAGATAACCATTTTAAGGTAATAATAATAAATGCATTGCCATGCAGGGGGATACTGCATTATTGCAGCCGTTGTCCTCGTTGCCGCGTTGACTGCCTGCTGCCAGCAATCAACACTTTTGTTGCTGATGCTGTTGTTATAAAAATAGTTGCATTATTTACATACCACACACAGCCATCAAAAGCAGGCGTGCAGGTCGCAAAACCTACAACCAACATCGAGCAACACACCGTCTAGTACTAGGCTGCTGGCTGCTTGCTAGCTGCCTCAAGTTGCCACGAGTTTGCTCGCCTCGGCACGCCTACCAACATCTATTCACCTTCGTCTTCCATGGCGTACAACACACTCGACACACATGCACATGCACATACATATGGCGATGGCAAGCGCTTCAACGAAACGTCAAACTCAAGGTCGTTTCATTACGTAGCAGAAAACGCGTCCTTGGATAATTACCTACACGCCAATATGCGTGTGTGTGTGCACTTATATAGGTTTGCTATGCGGTTGACTGCAATGTAGTAATTTTACATGATTTTTTTTTTTGGTTGCCTACAGTCGCTGCAGCTGATCTCCTTCCTTCAAGTTGCTGCTATTACGGCTGCAGACATTGCTGGCAGTGCCAGTGCGCTATCCGCTTACATGCTCACATACATACTTATCTACAATTTGCACTCTTTTTCCGCTTTACAAGTCGCCTTGCTATTGCTCTGCTTTGCGTTAGAGTAACTTTTTTCCTTTTTATTACGTTTTTTTGTTTTTGTTTTTTAATTTTGCTGCTGCTCACACTAATTTTCCTTTTTATTTAATTTTTTGGTTTTACATTTTGCCTTCATTTCATACACAACTATTGCCTCTTTACGATCGCGTGCCATTGTCGCTGTCGTTGCCGTTGCTAACGCAGATACTCGTACGCACTCACCTATGTTCGTGCTCTCACTCACCTTACTCCATCGTACATTGACTGCTGCTCGCTGTTGCTTTTGCCTCATTTAACGACTGTGATTCGCACATACTGCTAAAGCATTACTGTTGTCGCATTACACTGCATCGCTGCCTACTACATCTCTCCCCAACTACTTGTTGCTGCGTGCGCTCTTCACACAGATTTACTCTCTCGCTATTACAAGTTCATACGTTTGTCTATTTCACGGTTGTGTGTTTCTGCATCATTACTTCCTTTTAAGCTTCTAATAGGCTGCGTTGTTATACTAGCCAATCGTTGTTAACCGTTTGCCTTCTTGCCGCTCTCTGCCGCCCATAGTTTACTCCTAATGAAACCATATCCACATGCTGTAGTTGTGCGCTGCGCTCAGTGGTGCTACTCTGCAATCTCTACATTGTAGACAAACTGACGTGTCGGTTCTGACTGCGTGTTGCTGCATAGTTTTTTATTGTTGTTGTTTGTTTCTGTTCTCTTTCTATTTTTGCGCGCGCCCGCTGAGTTCAATGCACGCTGCCGCCTCAAGCATTTGTGCAATTTTTCATCTGCTGCGACTGTTCTTCTCTAGTTTATCGCTGCTTTTATTTTTATTCTACGATTTTTCATATTACAACTTGTTTGCATTTTTATATTGTTCGTTATTTTATGGTTTTTGTTTTTATTCATATTTTCTGTTTGCTATTTCCTCAAGCCATTTTTTGTTGTTGTGGTGAGGTGGCTTAGTGTATCGTATGCAGAGTGTTGGCCTCACTTAGAAAGTGCAGCTGCTTCTGCTTCCTCTAACGCCTATTTGAAATGCCACAATATTCCAGCGACGTCTCAAACTCTTCCACCATCTGTTTAAGTGGGTGGTTCGAACTTGGACCTTTTTTCAATTTCATACTTTCCCTACCCTCTCTCCGGCGTGGAACATCTGCAGCTGCATGCAAAATTATTGCAATTCATGCAAAACAATCGGCAGCCTAAGACAGGACAGTCTAGTGGACAACCAAAGTGCTTACTAGTCAGCCATTGCGCCTAACCAGCTAAGTTGCAGCCATCGACATAGCAAACTATAATGCAATTGGCGTGGTGTGGCGTGTTGTGGCGTGTTGTTGTGTCCCGACCACTTCTTCTGGCCAGTGTTGCAGCATTAATCTGGTGCAAGAATTCACGTTAAGGTTCCCCCTGTCTGTTGAACGGATAGCGGTGCCTGATTCTGTTTCCAGTTCAATTGCATGCACAATTGCAGATCCCGCGATGTCCCCGGAAGCATTTGCTTGTTTTCGATAACCGAGTATGCGTGTGTGTGTGTGTGCGTGTGCGCTTTTGCACCGGCTCGTTATGCCGTTTGCCTTATTCTCTAAGGCTTTTCAGATTTACTGCTAAGAAAATATCACAACAATAAATAAGTAAACGTACCATTGTGTATTGTTATTGCAGTGTAGTGGCCACTTCTTACCAATGCATTTGTTTATTTGTTTGCTAGTTTTTATTCCTTGATTGTTTGTTTCCATTTATTTCTACTCGCTTTATTTATTCTTGCGCTACAGCCACTTCCTACTTCTCATTCAGCTGCCTTGGCCATAAGTTCCCTCGGTATTATGATTTTGATTGGTGATTAACGTGGTAAAGCCGCACCAGTCTTTGCAGCGACTAAGGAAGCATAAATTCTCAAAGGAAGCAATTTCACATTGTTTGGGGAATCACGTCTCTACTAAGGCAAACACAGCATTATTGAAGCGGCAGCAATGATTGTCAGCATAAATACACACACAAAACGAGTTTACTTAAAATATGCATAATTTTTTTCGTTGCGATAAGTTCGGTCGAGTGATGATTGGGAAGAGACAGACCCTCTGTGAATATTTCCGAATAAGCTGGCACTTATGAGTACCAGAACGGCTGATGAGCTAGGGGCACACTTAAAGTAATTTCTGTGAAAAAGTAACCTTGAGAGTTCCTTTATCTGCTTGAAGGCTGCTGCCAGGAGAACGTCACAGCAGACACCTCAGATCAACTCGGTGGTTCCACCAGTCCTTAGGCCGCCCCAAACGGTTGATTTCAATGGTTGTAATGACTGTTCTTGAATGCCTTCGGATAGCTCTTTAGCTTAAATATGGTGGTTTTGCTTGTTGATGTAGTCATTAAGACAAAAATGGGTATCATCGTTCAAACCACAAGTTGGCCTGATCGTCGATTTTCGTAGTACAATTGCACGATTTGTAAAAGTTGTTGAGACGTAAGTCTTGCGGCTGTGCACCGCTTCATGATTAAAATCGACGTTTCTCAAACGCTATAGATGAAAAAAGTCGAACAACAACTGTCTTTGTTAATCAAAGCTTTGATGTATCAGGTATAGATGGAACACTCTGTAGGTATGTATGTAAGTTATGGATAACATTGTTTTATGAAACCACAATCTTCATTCATAGCAATACAGCTCGATGTGAGCCTTAGCTTCCTCCACAATTCTTCTCTATGCATCTCGGTCCATAGTCAGACTACGTTAGTTGTTAAGTCCTATGCTTCTTAAATCGTCCTCAGCGTCATCTAACCATCGCTTCCGCGGCCGTCCTCTTCGCTTTTCACCAAGCATGCGTGCATCCAAAACTTTGCCGGATACTCTTTCACCTGACATTCTGCAAACGTATCTTAGCCATCGGATGCGCAGCGATTTGGCAGCAAACCGCACAATGTTTTCCCATTGTATGAACTCCTCTAGCTCGCTGTTACATATATCCGATGCGATCGAGACCATGTTATCCTCGTGCTTGACCCAGACTTCTCCTACGCATTCTTCTCTCCAATATGCTTAATTGTCGAACTGTATCCGCTTTCAATGTCCCTGTTGCGCATCAAGGTTTTATATATTTTGATTTTCGTTTTCCTACTCAAGAGTTTGCTTTAGGAGAACATCAAAAACTTATTAAACGCTACAATAAGATCATTCCCGGATTCCGTGGGAATGTCAGTGAAAGTACGACATAAGTTGTAATTGACAGAGAGGACTAAAGCCTGCCACACACTGCACAAATTAATGTGCTGATAAATAGCATTTTGATAAATTTGTATTTCAAATCTTGTGTAGGCAAATAATAGTAGCACCTCAACCTCGCCCAAAGTACAAAGATACATACATACATACCTACGTGATAGCATTAACCACACAGCAACAACAAAAAATATCAACAACACTATCTCAAACAAACTTGAACTCGACTTTAACAACAGTTGCCACAGCAGCCACAATGGGCAGGGCAACAGCAACAGCAAAAGCAGCAACAACAACAACATTTACAATACAATACAATGCAATATAAACAAGATTTCCTGTTTCATCGCTGATTTCCCAGGGTAAACAGGCAAGTCCGCATGCTGTAAGCAACCCAAGCTGTGCAAATAAGGAGCGCCGGAGATACCAACCGGCCAGGTAATGACATCTATGCATACAGACATGTGCTGGCGGACTGATGCAGGGTGCACCTAGAACACCTACTACCCATACAACCCGGCAACCGCGAGCAGTCAGTGATGGCTAGTGCTACTTGTTGCCGGAAAGTGTGTACACATAGCGCACAACAACCACATTTGCCAATATTTGTCCAAAAGCGCAACTGACAGCAAATAATAAACCATTGCGAAAAAATAAAAAATAAAATAAAGAAAAAACATGCACTTTACAATAAACTGGTTTGTGTGACGGCAGCAGCAGTAGAGGAAGCTACAACAACATATTTAATATGTATATATTAAGTACATATAAACCGCAATTGTTATACATAATAACAGGCGCTTTGCAGACCTGGCTGACGGTGACGGACAAATCGACTGGTTAACCCAGCGCTCAACGCTCGGTCGTGATGACTACACCCAAACCGACCACGCAAAATGTGCCGTCACACGATCGGTGACAGTATATTTGTATAGATATGTATGCATGTGTATTTGTATGGCCACTTGCACACATACATATGTATGTGCATAGGCAACTCGGCAAACAGTGCATTATCCCGCGCAATCGGAAGCTCATCGCCGCCTGCGCACAACTCCACTGCCCGACCTATCGACGACGCAATCTAGCCGTGGCCACCACTGAAAGCAAAACAGCTTTCGTCTCTTTTTGTCTCTTCAACCGAAGAATTGTCCACTTAAAACAGCGTGGACGGCTGTTTGCGATTGATGGGAGGACTAGTAGAAAAATGAGAATGTGCACCAGGTGCCGGTTACGCCTGAGGTTGATAGCTATTGGTACGAGGGAGAATGTTTTTTTGGAATGCCGATTTCAATAGAAGCAAATATGTATAAAAACATCAGTCAGAACATTTTTTCTGAGATCAATAAATTCGTTTTGCCGGGAGGCGCGCTATTTCATTTGAAAACTATTTGATTTCTGATTCCTTTTTTTATTTACTCTAATTAATCTGCAATGGTTTACTTCATACAGTTTTCAGTTGGAGCTTAATAAATTATATGGAATATGATGCGACTATAAACAACCTAAAGGGTTTCCTAAACTCCGATGATAGTCGGTTCTGCCTAAGGGACTATCAGCCTTCCGCATTGTGAGGGAGAATGATTTTTGGAATGCTGATATAAAAATTTCAGTTAAAGCATTTTTCTAAAATCTGTATACCAGTAGTTGAACCAAAGAGATTGTTTTCGTGCAACGGGGCGAAATTTCATATGAAAACTAAAATCTTTTTTTTTTTAATTTATTTTTTTTTTTAACTGCGATGGTTTACTTCAATTCAATCCTCAGTTAGGTTAGGTTAGGTTGAAGTGGTCGTCCACTGTGGGGCACACTCAGGCTCATAGTCCATTGTGATACCGTGAGGGGAACTTCTCCATATCTCTCCTAAAATCTGTGTGCACTTTTCAAAAACTATATAAGATCCTTGATTCCGACAGAGCTGAGATCTTCAAATTCATTAAAGGTTTGTCTGCCTAGAATGGTAACTCTGCGTCTGGATAGAGCAGGACAATGTCACAGAACGTGTAAGATTTTTACTTCCTCTTCCTCGTCTAGACAATTTCTGCAGAAGTCATGCGCTTGTACACCCATTCTCTGGGCGTGCCTACCGATTAGGCAATGCCCTGTCATAACTAAAATCAGTGTGCTAAGACTGTGCTCAGCAAGGGTATACCAATTGTCTATGTACATATGTACTCATACGTCAATTTGGTGCCGATTTTCGCTTGTTCACAATGGCCAGGAACCCATGTTATCAATTCAGCTTAATAAATTCTATGAAATATGATCCCCCGAATATATGTTACGTAAGGTCAGCCAAGTTGCTTGTCTAAGACAAGACACTCGGTGGCCCTAAGGCTAGTTTGATATCTGCATTTGATTTCCATCACCTAACTAAGTTGCCTAAGGGGACCCGATGGTCTAGAAATGTCAAAAAATCAATTTTTTATTTTTTCGATATTCCGAAAGTACTCTACCTTAAGAATATACTATGAAATTTTCATGCGGAAATACCCAATATTATAGCTTCTACAGCTCATTAACTATGTGTAGAGCGGCCCGCGCGCTCCTGTGCCTCAAACTTTAAACTCATTTATGGTGTTAGGGGTAGTCGTAGGCCTATAGTTTTGAGAAAAAGACATTTAAAATTTAGCTCTCGATGCCCGAGCGCCCTTTGTTAATTATTGAATAACTTGAAAAGTATTTGTCGGCTTCACTTAAGATGTTCACATAATATTTTTAAGATCTAATACTTCAAGGAAACGCAAAAACAAAACAATTTTTTGAAAATTCCGACTACCCCTAACCGCTTATCTCGAAACGACTTTTTTCGGCCTGATGTGAAAATAAAACTATTCAACCGAATCGTCTGAAGATTTAATATGTTGTTCACAACATCAATGGCTATCACTATATTATTATTTCAACTATTTCGAATTTTTTTTAATAAAAAACTGAAAAAACTCAATTTTTAGAGAGTTGAATTCAAAACCGCGCCATTTTGTCAAAATTTTTTTTTCTTTATTCCAGTACGGGACATAGCTACAGCCATACTGATTAATGTTTTTTTTAGTTTTTGTGTTTCAGATAAATAGAAGAGCCAAAATGGACGACACCCTCCAGGTCCAATTTTTCGGGAGGGTCAATTTCAGCGCGATTTTTTAAATTATTAAAAAAAAAATAAAAAATTCCTTTTGTATGTAAACGAAGTTAAATAAAAAGCCTAAACAATTTAAATATCTTTTTTCATTTTTTTATTTAAAAAAAAGTTTCTGAAAATACCCTAAATTTTCGAGCTTAACCACCTTTTTTAAAGAAGGTAACTAGTCTCTCCAGTGAGACATTTTGGAAATTTCTAATATCGTTAAAGAAATAATCGCCAAGATATTTGGAATTACGTTCGCACGACAGGCGGTTTTACGATACCGGAACGACTCGGATTTGTATCTAGCCAAGGGCTGGCACTTTATCAGCTTTTCTCACACATGTTTCTTCTTCTTCTTGATTGGCGCGATAACCTCTTCAACGGTTTTGGCCAAAGCGCGACAGTCGTTTCTTCTCGTGCTAACCGGCGCCATTTGGAAACACCAAGTGAAGCTAAGTCCTTCTCCAACTGATTTTCCAACGCAGAAGGGGCCATCGAATAGTTTCAGCGGCTTTCAGTATTCATTTGGACGACATGACCCAGCCATCGAAGCCGCTGAAACTTTTTTGGCTGCGCTATGTCTATGCTGTCGTAAACCTCATACAGCTCGTATTCAAAGGCTGCATCCCATAAATCAGGTATGTTAGATCTTCAACGATCACAATGATCACAAATCATAGCCAACACATCTTAAATCATAGACCATAAGTCATAGGAACCATAGATGATAGATCCCAGGTCAGAGGTTATACGTCACACATCATATATTATAGATTATAGAGCCTACTGTAGCTCAATAAAGAAGTCGGAAATACATAGCATGCAGCTTCAAATTCAAAATTTTTGTAAGATTATTGGGTAATTTTTTTATTATTGGGTATTCAAACAGGATTTTAAAACTAGTAATAATAATTTAAAAATCCATTAAAAATGTATATGCAGCGTTCGCAAAAGTGACGTCAAAAAAGAAGTCGGACATCTGGCATTATTGCGATTGCTTGGCACTTTAAAACGGGGATTCCCACAATTCATTTGCTCTCGGTTTAAAAGAATGGGTAGAAAGCGTGGTCAAGGGTCAATTGAAGTCTAAAATTTAACTATTAGTCATCATGAAAGGGTAAAACCATTCGTAAAATCGCAGAAACAGTAAATGGACCACGTTCGACTGAATACGGCGTGATAAAACGTTTCAAAGTAACAAAATCTGTGGAAAATAAGAAGAAATCGGGACGCCCAATACTGTTTTTGGATGTATAATACATAGATGAACGGCGTATAGTGCACCAAATAACGAAAAATCCAATTTTGAGCGCTCCTAAGCTCGGCAAAGCGTCATGGGTATAAGGATTTCGAGTTCTGGAAGCATGCTTTATTTGCAGATGACAGCAAGTTTCACATATTTAGGTCAGATGAACAATCATGTATATGGAGAAGACCTAATGAAGTGTTGCTAGAACTCGAACTTACGTCCGACAGTTAAACATGGAGGTGAGTCGGTAATGGTATGGAGTTGTATGTCCGCTGCTGGTACTGGACATTTGTGCTTCATTAACGGCAATATGGACCACAAGCAATACCTAACAATTAGGGAAGAAAATTTGGCCCAAAGTGCTGAAAAGTTGGGAATTAAGTACAACTTCCAGTACCATCAAGACAACGATCACAAGCATAAGGCACTTGATGTCCATCTGTGTATGTACAACTACCCTAAAGTACTTGATACACCTCCGCAATCGCCAGACATCAATGTAATTGAACATCTGAGGACTCATTTGGAAAACCAACTGAAAAAACTTGTTATTAGAAACAAGAAAGACCTAGAAGATTAGATTAGATTAGATTTGTGGGGGGTTGGACAAGTCCAAGCACTCAGTCAGGAGACCATTGTACTGCACACGGATAGATTTCAGTAGAAAGAATAGAGTTAGGAAAGATAAAATGTGGGTGGTAAGACGGATAAATAAGTTTGAGGTCACTCTTCCACAAATCTCTTGCATTCATTGATGAATCTTAAGAGATCCGGAAGAGGAAGAGTATGAACTTTATCCATACTCACTATATAGCAACCCAATATCCTAAGTCTGATTCTAGAATACGCCGGACAGCTACAGAGAAAATGATCTGCAGTGTCGTCATTCTCAAGACAGGATAGACATGTCGGGTTCTTTCACAAAGCACTTGGCTACTCTGCACGAGTTCAACCCAGACCAACGTCCTCTATGGGTAGGCCGCATGAAGTCGTCAATCCATAGTTGAATCGATGCAGAATTGACACCTACAAAGGGTTCAGGGTCTAGTGGCATACTTGCAGAGCCCTCATTAGCCAATTTATCAGCTAACTCGTTCCCTGTGATACCATAATGTTCAGGCACCCAAATAAGACTAACTTGGTTGTGTTTTGCAACACTGTTCGGTTTTGTCCTACATTCACCGACTAGCTTCGAAGGGCAGCATGGGTTAGCAAGGGCTTTCAGCGCAGCTTGACTGTCACTACAAATTCCAATACTGCTACCATATTCAAAATGGCATAGCCTAGAAGATGCTATTAAAGAAGAGTGGGGGAAAATAGATCCTTTAACATGCAAGCAGCTGGTCGAATCCATGCCGAGAAGACTGAATAATGTGAGAAAAGATAAAGGCTTGCCGACTAAATATTAATTATATTGTTTTTTGTTAAATATTATTTGCCTAACTCTACTTTATATAAGTTTCCGAGTTCTTTTTTGTTATGTATTTTGCTAAGTTTTATGTTTGTATTAGAATCAGTTAAACATTTTAATGCCAGCTGTGATGCATAGAATCAATTAAACTTTTGGCCACGAGAGATCGAATAACAATCAGTTATATTTGCTTTTATATTCAACTCAATATTTTTGCGTATGCCAGCCACCAGCTGACCACAAGCACAACACAAACTGATCAGCTATTTGGCCGGCACTGTCCATAAAATTGATGCTAAGCTGACGCACTTGATTGTACAGCCAACTTCAATGCGCTTCTTCAGAAATAAGGAATTCCTGCCTAACAAGTTGTTGCATGTTTGCTATTTGCAGCATTTTGTTATTGGCACTGTTGCAACTGCATATGGCCACCTTGTTTTTTTTTGCTTTTAGCTGGACAGTTTTTACTATGCACAAATGTATAAGTATTTGATGCTTCTGGTGTTGTGACTTCTACTATTACTATTTTAGTTATTTGTTGTTTCTTTGTTTTTGTTTTTGTTTTCCATCTACCAGCTTTTCCAGTTGGTATCTTTGCAACCCCTTTATATAGCTATTTTAATGCTGTTATTTATGACAGGCATATTATTAAATAATAACAGGCTGTGCAAAAAGTAGTAGAAGTTCATCGGCAGAGGCCCGAATATGAAGTTGTTGGTAGAAACTCGAATCAAATGCAGCTTCCAGGATGGGAGATGAGTTTGGCGGTGTGAGTTTGGCGGTGTGAGTTTGCCGCTGAATGGGAAGAGGATTGGGAAGGCGGAGTGAGGAATAACGATATATATATTTATTTTCGCATTCGTATGCCAGGAATTCGTCTGTCTTTTAATCACAAGATCTCGGTGGCCAATTGTGATCACCTCTTCGAGAAATAACACGGTTCGGAAACTTTTCCCGTAAAAGATCAATGATTTCGTTGCTCGTGCCACACAAGCACCGTCTTGTTGAAAATAAATGTTGTCCAGATCAATACCATCCAATGACGGCCATAAAAAATCGTTAATCAACTTTCCATAGCGCAATCCATTCATCTGTAATACCTGTTCTTGGAAAACCCTTTATTCGCCCTTGCTGTTTAAAAACTTTTCCCACCTCTCAGACTATTTGTTGTTGCCGTTCCGCCAAAAATCGCCTGGTCTGTTGTCAAAAAAGTTGTTGAGCCAGTTTCTAAGGACCTCTTTGTTATCGAAGGTAACGCCCTTCATATTGTTTGACAGGGAGTGGAAAAAATGGCAATCGGTCAGTGCAAGGTCCAGAGAATACGGCGGACGCTGAAGCACTTCCCATACGAGCTATTGAGGTGCGGCTTTGACGACTTGTACAACATGGGGCCTGGCGTTGTCGTGAAGAAGGATGCTTTGACCATGTCGATCAGGTATTCTCAGTGGAATAGAATCATTCACGTGGTGAAGCTGGGCAATGTAGAGCTCCTTGTTGAGCATGGCAATCTTTTCGAGCATTTCCCAATGCATCATGCCCTCCTAGTCCCTCCAAACACATATCATGATATTCTTTGGATGAAGATCCGGCTTGACTCTCGACTTTGGCGAATCTCCTGGGGTAATCAACTCCTTTCTTTGCTTCATATGGATGTATAGGCACCGATTCTTATCTCCCGTGACGATTCGGTACAAAAAGCGCTGTTTATGACCGCCTGTTGCTCGATGGCGGGCGAAATGCTGAGAAGCAATTTGACGGCGACTTTCTTTGTTGTTTTCGTTGAGCTCGTGATACATCCAGACTCCTAATTTTCCCATTGAACGAAAGTGACTGAGGATTGGTTTATGATCATAGTTCATGTTTTCTGCCAATTTACGACTGGTTTGACGATGGTTGCCCTTCAAAAGTGATTTGAGACGTTCTTATCTTTCTCATCGAATTCAGAAGGCTTCCGGCTTCCGCTGCGGGACGTGTCATCGACGTCAAAGTCGCTAAGTTTGAAGTTTGCTAACCATTTTCGTGCTGTATAGTCGTCTGTGATATCTTCTCCATACGCGTCGCAAATGTCTCGGGCTGTTCGACAGCTTTTTGATCTCGATGAAAAGCAAAGAAGATCGCATTGAGTTCAACAATCTCAATACGAATGCTGTGTTTCATTGTGGATTTGTTTGCATAGACTCTATTTCGTTTAGGTGATTATTTCCATAAAAAATTACGAATTTTGCGATAAATTATTCTTAGAGTTTTGAAAATTTTAAAGCCTTGTTCTATCGGAAAATCTTTTACATCTGTGTCAAGTAGACAATAGACATCAAAAGTGACATAAGAAAGGTACCCTTTGGGAATTTTTCACTAGGCGTCACTTTTGATGCCTTTTATTTTTTTATAAAAAGTTTTCTACGGTAGTTGTCGGTGCCAGTTATTTATGTATGTAAAATATATATACGCTCATACCCTGGGAGAAAGTGTTAGCCAATTAACATTTTGACCAGTTTTGACTGGTTGGTTGGTTGGTTAGAGTGGTGATTCATCCAGAATCCAACTAGCGCTTCCGCACTATTTTGTTGCCACATCCTCGTTACCAAAATATTTAACAGTCATTTGCAGCAGGACTATATCCAGTCTGTGCGGTTTAGGAACCTTATTAGGTTGTTGACGTCTAAGCCAGACAGTTGTTCGAGACTCTCGAACAGCGGTTTGCCCAGGGTTAACATTCTGTCCTTCCATAGGGCAGGGCATTCACAGAGGCAATGGAAGATTGTTTCTTTTTTCTCCGGTTGTTTACAACTATGACAGTATGTGTTGTGAGGGATGCCCATTTTGGCGGTTTGTTCTCCCGTCGTTTTATGTTTATTAATGTCGACGATTGCTTGAGGTGTAGGTGGGCCATAACGTTCTGCTGATTTTGGATTTCGTCTGGTCTCTCCATCTACAATCTGCAATTTGAAGGTATTTTAGGGAAATTGCGTTCTTGACCGCACCTAGTGGAGTGAATACTGGTACTGCAAGAGCGCTATTCATGGCAGATCCCCCTCTTGTCAGTTCATCAGCTTTTTCGTTACCTTCTATGTTCCGGTGTCCTGGGACCCAAATTAAGGTTACTCTATGGTTTTCACTCAAGTTGGTGAGGCTATTCCTACTTTGCTCCACCACTTTAGAGGTTGTTATAGTCGCGTCCAGCGCCTGGATTGCGGCTTGGCTATCCGAAAGAATAGCGATATTGCCCTTAAAAGAGAAATCTGCGATTAGTAACCTACAGGCTTCTCCAATGGCTAGTACTTCCGCTTGGAAGACGCTGCTGGTATTAGGGAGACGCACAGATTTTTCAATTCCAAGTCTATGAGAATATATACCAGCTCCAACACCACAATCCATTTTACTGCCATCTGTATAGACTGTGGTATCGAAGTTGTTTAGAGAGAATCCCCCAGTTTTGACTACTTATTTTGTTTTTTTTTTTGATAAAAATAAAGTTCATTGAACTAAAACCGTTTAATCGAAATTTCGAGCTTAAAAAAAATTTAAATTTTACACATTTTTCTTCACGGCTTTTAACTAGGATTTTTAGAAAAATATTTGGTATGTTTATATATATATTAGCTTTATAAATTTTAGCGCAAAAAGTGCAAGTTTGAACCCGCTGAAAAATCCTGTGGAATTGTTACAATTTTTTTATTTTTTTCCATGGCGCTGTTGCCTATTTTCTCCAAATGAAAAAAGTCATGCATTTGCTGTTTCAATTTTGGTAAACAATGAATTACAGTTTTATAAAACAATTGTGAAATTTCCAAAAAATAAAATAAAATAAAAATAGTTAAAGCTGGTCAACAAGTTGATTGGTATTGGTGTGGGCTATACGCATGCCTGCACGTTAAAAAAAAAAGTTGCAAAACAAAAATTTTGTGGAAACCAAAAAAATAAAAATATAAAAAAATATGAACCCGCGTTTTTGGTTTAGCAAATCACTGGGAAGTTCTTGGAAAAGCGTTTAATACCTTCCCAAAATCCCAAAAATCGGGTTCATAATTTTTTTTTATTTTGTTTTTGGTTTGCATTCGCCATTCGTTTTTTGCTTTTTTTTTTTTTGCTCTCGAATTGATTACCTCAACTTCCCTCCACAATTCCCGCTTAAGTTTTCTTCTGATTTACACATTTAAGATGCGGATGCAAAATGACGCCCTTAAGCTGCGACCTGTCACTCGAAGCACGCACAAACACTCTAACGCTTCAAGCAAGTCATCAAGGAAGTTGCAAGCTCTGTAAGTTAGCTAGTCATCTAGTCAGC
>JAYXIM010003780.1:0-126354 GCA_037575425.1 Anastrepha fraterculus
GGGTTAAGTGTGTTTTGGTTCTATTATAGAGGTAGGGCACACAGAGGCGACTGGCAGGAACTGCCTAAAGCCTAAAGACCGACCATTGTGGTAATATTCCACTCCTGCACGAGGTGCCCCTGCTTTCGACCGAAAATGGCGGATCTAGAGAGGCAAACTCGAAAAAACCCGTAATCACAGGTGTTATTCGTACCGTGCCTAAGTGATGAATGGCACTACGTCAGTGTGTCTTTTAACGGTGACCTCCAGATACCGGGCGCCCTCTGGTTGTAATTAGCCTTACCGCAACACCGGGGCACTGTTGCGGCTCGACCTCCATTCCCCTTTACTCGTGGGATTCACTTATGTCTGAAACAAACGATAAAAACAAAAACAAAGAAAAGGCAACAATGCCTTCTACAAACCAGGTCAGCAGTGACCTTTCGGCAGCCACTGTCGAACAACAACAATTGCCGCAGGCAACAAAAGGCAGCGAATGCCCGACCTCTGCCATAGCGCAATTAGAGATGGAAGTAGACGAAATGGACCTAGGGCCCATCGGGAAAACTTCCGCTCTATCACCAGAGGAAGAGGAGAAACTCTTAACTTCTCCCTCAAAAAACACAAGTTCGGCTAAGAATGGAGCGGAAATGGAAGTGAATCTGCGGCTCAGCGGTGCCGCCAGAAAGCGACTCAGGTACCACCTGGGTAAAGGTCACTCCATTGAAGAAGCGCGACAACTAGCACAGCAGCCAATGAACTTAAAGCGTCAGCGCTCCAGCAGCACCACCCCTAAGCAAAGATCTCCCAAAAGAGCTAACTTAGTGGAAAGGACAACTGACCCATCAGAAGCCGAAAGGGCAAAGGCAGCAGTGCCTAACCTGGAGGTGAAAGAAGGGACGGCTAAAATGTCCTACAAAGATGCTGCATGTAGCACCAAGCTGGGTATCATACCACCTGATTATCCGGCAACGATATGGCCTACGGATAAACTAAAGGCCATTCAACACGCTATCCTGGACAGCATAAGGAAAAAGCAGACTGGTGGTGCCAAGCCAATCTTTAACAGCTGCACCTTCCGCGCAGGATACATAGTTGTCTCATGTGGCAACGATGAAACAACCGACTGGTTAAAGGCAGCAATGCCTAAACTTGAACCATGGAAAGATGCGCAAATTAGGGTCGTTTTAGAAAAGGACATACCAAGGCCTTTGATCTTCACATGCCACTTTCCAGATCTGGACAGCACATCCACAGAGGACATCCTCAACCTCCTGGATGGGCAAAACTCTGGCCTGAACGTTCAGGAATGGCGGGTACTACGTAGAGTACAAAAGGGTAAGGTGACGGAGCTAACCATCGCAATCGACCCCATCTCCGCCATTGTGATCAAAAAGCATCACTACTGGTTGAACTATGGGTTTAGCACAGTTCAACTTAGAACTAAGGCCAAAACCCCGGAGAAGGATGCTGAACCAGAAGCGCCCAAACCTCCCGCATTGCAGCGGACCGAGGAACAACCCTGCACTTCGGCATCGGCGATCGCAGCAACCGCAGTGAGCGTAACGCAAACCGATGAGCAGCCATGTTGCTCTAAAGATGCGCCACACGCCACCAAGCCTGCACCAATGTCAAGTGCTCAAAGGGTAGAGGAAGGCATAAGAATGCGACCCCCGCTTCGTGCCGACAAGAAAAATAATGGTCCAAAGAGGACCAAAAAAGGCGAGCGTCACTCTGCTGAGGAAGCGGCCTTGCTGGGTAGCAACAGAGGCAAGAAAAAGGCAGCCAGTGCCAAAAAACAGAGGCGATAATGCCACACGCTATCCCAAGCAACAATAGAAGGCAACTCGGATGCCTTCAATTAAACCTCCACCATGCAAAGGCTGCCTCGGCTGAACTAGCAAGGAGGTTTAACAAACAAAACTTGGATATAGCTCTAATCCAAGAACCGTGGGTACGTGACAGAGTCATTGAGGGACTCCAAGATGTTAATGGTAAGTTAATCTATGCCAACAATGATCGCCCTAGAGCGGCAATCTTAATTAGCAATAATTTAACTTTCATTCCCATTTCGCAGTTCACTACCACCGATCTCGTTGCGATCTGGACCAAGGTGCCAACAGACAAAGGCGAGCACGAGGTAATCATTGCCTCTGCCTACCTTCCAGGAGATGAGGAAACTGCTCCAACAAGGGAACTTGTAGCCCTAGTCAACTACTGCAAGGAGAACCACCTACGCTGGATAATAGGATGCGATGCGAATGCCCATCATACGATATGGGGCAGCACAAACATCAATGCGAGAGGTGAGTGCCTTCTTGAATTCTTACTTAGATATAATGTATCAATAGTAAACCGAGGCAATGAACCAACATTTAGGAATGCAATAAGGGAGGAAGTACTTGATCTTACCCTATGCAGTCCAAATGTACTATCAGAAGTCTCAAATTGGCATGTGTCCGGGGAAGCATCAATGTCGGACCACAGTCTTATCAGGTTTGACTTAGGTGCTACCTTACCGCACATAACAATTTACAGAAATCCAAGGAATATAAATTGGAATGTCTTTCACTTTAACTTAGAACAAAGTGCTAACTACTCTAAGCATCACCTGGTGCTTAAATCTGAGCTTGAGATGGAGGCAAATGAACTCCACTCAAACATTACGTCTGCATTTCATGAGAGCTGTCAGGAAAAAGTGAAAAAACCACGAAGGGATGTCCCCTGGTGGAATAGTACGCTTTCAAGACTACGCCATGAAACCAGAGTATTATGGAATAGAGCTAAACAAACAGGGGACTGGGTCTCCTACTCAAGAGCTCTAACCAACTTCAACAAAGAATTGAGGAAATCTAAGAGAGCTTCCTGGAGGGATCACTGTGATAAGATTTCAAATCTTCCTAATGCTATCCGCCTCCAGAAAGCCTTATTAAAGGATCACTCAAACGGCATATGTACCCTGAAAAAGCCAGATGGTAGCTACACTAAAAACCCAGAAGAAACTAGCCAACTTCTACTGGACACCCATTTCCCGGGATGCCATGCTTTACATGAGTCCACAATGTTGGTAGAACCTACCACTTATGCTGACAGGAAGGACCTAAAGCTGGCAAATAAGCTATTCCATGAAAATCGGGTACAATGGGCTATATCTACATTTAGCCCATACAAATCTCCTGGACCTGATGGGATATTCCCTTGCCTTCTGCAAAAGGGAAGCCAATACATTGTCCCTACTTTGTCCAGACTATATAAAGCAAGCCTATTGCTAGGTTATATTCCTACGAAATGGGCTGAGGTAAAGGTCGTATTCATTCCAAAGGTAGGGAAAAAACCCGAACAATTGCCTAAGTCATACAGACCGATTAGCCTCAGCTCATTTTTCCTAAAAACAATGGAAAAAATATTGGATCAGCACATACGGGAGAATAACTTGGTTAATTTCCCACTGCACCAACTTCAATTTGCCTACCAACAAGGTAAATCTACTGAGACTGCAATACACAGTCTGGTAACCATTATTGAAAAAGCTATTGAGTCAAAACAAATCGCACTTTGCGCTTTTATTGACATAACAGGAGCTTTCGATAATACGTCCTATGAGGCAATCAACAATGCCCTATCTCAAAAGGACGTACCTAAACCCATCAGACGATGGACTATATCGATGCTGAAATCCAGAACGATCAGTACAGAATTAGGAGGAAGAATAAAGTCTATCAAGGCCACAAGAGGTTGCCCGCAAGGGGAGTACTCTCTCCTCTTCTGTGGACACTAGTAATAGATGAACTTCTCCACAAACTGAACAACCTAGGATTCCACACCCAGGGCTATGCTGATGACCTGGTAGTATATATAGTGGGCTGGCATGAAGAGACCATCTCTAACCGCATGCAACAAGCCCTCAACATAATAAACAAATGGTGCACTGACAAAGGGCTCTCTATCAACCCATCTAAAACTGCGCTAGTGCCGTTCACCAGGAAAAGGAATATCAACATCAAATGTCCTGTCCTGAATGAATCGACTCTACAACTCTCCACAGAGGCGAACTACCTTGGTATCAACCTTGACAAAGCGCTTACCTGGAACTCGCATCTTGAGAAAGTTACTGTAAAGCCACAAGGGCATTCTATGCCTGCACAAGGCTTTTGGTAAAACATGGGGGCTCAGCCCCAGAATGACCTACTGGACATTCACTACAGTTGTTAAGCCTATAGTCACTTATGCTTCCATAGCATGGTGGCCCAAAGTTAAGCAACGAAAGGCGGCAAGCGATCTTAACAAATTGTACCACCTCATCTGCATCGGTATAACAGGAGCAATGAAAACATGCCCAACTGACGCTTTGGGCGTGCTCCTAGGTATACCACCGCTTCCCATCTTAATTGAAAAAGAAGCAAGATTGAGTGCCTTAAGACTAAAAGGCAACGCCGATCTTAAAAGTGGAGATATGAGAGGACATCTAAAGATCTTAGAAGACTTTCGACACACTCCTATACTACACAGGGTGGATACAATATCTCCCAAACCCATTCTCTACAGAAACTTCCGAATTATTATTAATGAACGAACAACTTGGAGAACTAATTCTATCAATTTCAAGCCTGGATCTCAATTATGGTTCACTGATGGGTCCAAGCTGGAAGATGGTAGAGCAGGGGCAGGAATCAATGGGCCTAAATTTAAGAAATCGATTCCGATGGGACTCTACCCAACAATATTCCAGGCAGAAATACATGCCATTGAAATATGTGTGAGAGAATGCCTTCGCAGGAAAATGAGAGGTACTCACATCTACATACTTTCAGATAGCCAAGCGGCTTTAAAAGCCCTTCTATCTACAACCATCACCTCTAAATTGGTAAATGATTGCCTAAACCTTCTCAACATGTGAGGAAAACTCAACACAGTAACTCTGGTCTGGATTCCGGGACATGAAGGGCATGAGGGGAATGAAATGGCTGATGACCTCGCAAAACAAGGAGCAAATATGCAACTTACTGGTCCTGAGCCTTTCTGTGGACTCACGAAAAGCCACATTAATGAATTCCTCAGGAAATGGGAAGAAAGGAAATTTGCTGCACACTGGCTAAACTGTGCCGGTCAGCGTCAAGCCAAACTATTCCTAAGTCCCAACAAAGGAATATCAGACAAGCTACTCTCACTAAACAGAGTAGATCTGCGTCTTTTAACAGGATACCTCACAGGTCACTGCAGCCTGAGGTATCATTTAAATAACATTGGTCTATCAGAGACCAATGTCTGCCGCTTTTGCGAAATGGATATAGAAAGCTCAGAACATGTGCTTTGTGAATGTCCTGCGCTGGGCAGACAAAGACTTCACCACCTTGGTGGTATCGTAGTATCTCCATGTAATCTTTGGAACAACAAACCCACAATAGTGCTAAAATTTATAAAAAGCCTTAAACTCTAGGGTTACAAAATAGGTCTTGCACAATAGATCAACTCTGGTCGCAGTGCGTAATGGCCTTCTAATAATAATAATAATAAGTGGCATGTTAAGTAAGCTCATGGCAAACCTTGAAGGTCCAACGCAGAACAGGCGAAAACTTTTAATGGACACGACGAACTCGATTCTCTTATACGGATGCGAAATATAGGCAGATTCGCTAAGGGTGCAATGCCGGCGGAAAACTCTGCAATCTGTGCAACGCACCTGCGCTCTCAGAGTGGCTTCGTTATATAGAACAGTATCTGAAGCAGCGGTGTTAGTTATCAGCGGAACTATCCCTATAGATATTCTAGCACAAGAGCGCAAACGGAGATGGGAGGCAAAAAACACAGGAACCCCAGTACTACGTTTCTCCGATATTAGAAACCAAACGCTTACACTTTGGCAAGCAAGATGGAACTCTGAACGGTATGGTAGATGGACAGCGAGACTAATACCCGATCTAAAAAAGTGGGTAGAAAGAAAGCACGGTGAGGTTAACTATTACCTCACACAGTTTTTGTCCGGACATGGGTCCTTTTGCAAGTATTTGTGGCGAATGGGTAAAGTGAGCCAACCAAACTGCATATATGGAGATACTGAGTATGATGATGCGGAGCACACCTTCTTTAAATGTGAGAGGTGGAACGTAGAGAGAACAGGTCTGCAATGAGCTATTGGTGTATTTACACCTGAAGAAATTATCGACAAAATGATGATAGACGAAGAAAAATGGAATGCCGTCACAAATTTTGTAGAGGATATTATCCGAAAAAAGAAGCGCGAAATGGAAAGTCATGCTGAAGAGCATTGAGCATAGGTTTCTCAAAACAGGCGACCCTGGACGCAGGGTGAGTCCTTCTTAGGACGCCGTCTTGGCCCTCTACCTCGAAGCAATGCGGAAGCAGTCCCGGGGTGGAGGGAAAACTCCAAGAGAAGAGGGGGGATATTTGTAGTGGATTCACCACACACATAGTAGCGACGGTTACTATATGGTGCGAAGGCATTTTTAACCCAACCTCACCGCCAAAACAAAAAACAAAAAAAAGGCCATTAGAAGTTAGGGAAACTGCACTCACACAAGTCTAGTCAAGTATTGTTAGTGGCTCTTTAGATCATTCTTTATGTTTAACATTTCTGGTGGCTCTTTAGATTGTACTTCTTCATTAGAACTGTACTCTCTCTGTGCTTTATGTTTCATGTTGTTAGTGGCTCTTTAGATTTTATATCATTATTAGAACTGCACTCTCACTGTGCATTATGTGTAATGTTGTTACTTGCTCTTTAGATTGTACTTTTGTATTAGAGCTGCCCTCTCACTGTGCCTTATGTTTAATGTTGTTAGCGGATCTTTAGATTGTACTTCTTTATTAGAGTTTCTCATTATTCACAAATTGAAACATCCATGAACATGACCAAACAGTTCCGCTGTTTAAATTGGAAATTACTTAAGTTTTTTATGTATTATAAATAATACAATATAAGTTACTTTTTGAATATGAAGCATAAAAAAATTACAGACTCCGCTTTATAATAGTACTTTCTTCTGGGTAGAACACGATGAGCTTCCTCATAAGAACCATTCCTTGTTCGCAGACGGTATACAACTTTAGGTAATCCCAAATTTGGAAAAGAAATTCAAGACACCTTTCATAAATGATAGGTGACGAACGGGCTGACCTACACCTACTAGGGTTGCATGCGCACACTAATATTGCTATTCCAATAAAAGTATAGAAAATTTAAAAATATTAAAATAAAAAACAATACATTTTTAAATTATTATTCTCAAACTGCATTCAAAACCTCCAACTAATGCATTGCGGTATTGTGCATTTATTTTCATATCAATTAGACAATGAGTAAGGGATTAAGCGAACAAGTGCAGCCGCATGTGATTTAATTAAAATGAAAATAGAAAACAAGCGTCGAAAAAAACACGAATAAATTAATTGAATATAATGTAGTACAGAAACACAAAATGTACGAAAGAAACATGCATACAATTTCTGTACGATTATTAGAAAAACTTAGCATTGCATTTGGCACTCAAAGCATTGTGACTGACGTTTTTTTGCATTGAGATGCCGGATAGAGAAACAAATTGCAAATAAATAATGCAAAAATGTGTAATAAAGCAAAAAGAAAAAAAAAAGTCATTAACTAGAAATAAAATGCTTAATACAGTACAAAAAATATTAAGAAAAAAAGAAAACAAAAAATTTAAATTAAATAAAAACGTGAAAAAATTAAAACAAAATGCTATTCACAAGGAAAATACTCAATTAAAGCATATCAATATATGCCATATATGTATTGTACAGTTGCGTGCATAAAAATTTGGACAGGTTGGGATAAGACCGAAATACACATCGATAGTCATGCTCTGAGGAGCTCGACGACCAAATAGATAGGAGCTGTGCACATGCGTCGTTCGCTTTATTTATTCTGGCGATAACGTTTCGTTTCGCACTATCTTCAGCGGTAATGATAGTACCCAAGTAAGTAAAAGTGTCAACGCACTATCTTCAGCGGCAATGATACTACCCAAGTATGTAAAAGTGTCAACGTTCTCAATTCGATCACTATTTAAGAGGAACGGGCTGCTGTTCGGGAACCGAATTTGCTTTCGTTTTCTCGTGATTTATATTTAGTCCTGCCATGGGGGTCGTCCACAGCCCGATACATATGCCTATCTGGTCTTGAGGATGACGACACTGCAGAGCATTTTCTCTGTAGCTGACCGGCGTTTTCCAGAATCAGACTTTGGATATAGGGTTTGCGATATACTGAGTATGCGTAAAGTTCATACTCTTCCTCTTGCGGATCTCTTAAGATATGATACATCAATGAATCCAAGAGATTTGTGGAAGAGTGACCTCAAACTAATTTTTTGGACTTGTCCAACCCCCCACAAATCTAATCTAATCTAGTCGTGCATTCAAGGAGGTTGCGAACAGATCGTCAATTTTGACGGAGAGAAGGCATCAACGGACCATCAGCGTAGGCAAGGTATTCGAGATGTTCATGGAAGTTCCTCGCAATGCAGCTTTTTAGTATGTCATCAATAACAATTAAAAATAGCAAAGCAGACAATAGGCAGCCTTGCTGTACGCCAGCACTGGTGGGAATGCTTTCCGACAGATTACCAATGTGCAAAATCCTGCATTAAAAGTTGTCGTAATGCGCGCGTACGAGAGATATTAGTTTCGCCGAGATCCTTCGAGCGTGGAAGGCATCCCATATACTGCTCCGAGAAACGCAATCAAAAGCTGTACTGTAATCTACAAAGAATAGTTGGGGGTTATCTGCCACTCAACAGTGATACGTAGGGTGCTAATTTGATCTACACAGGTTGCTACTGAAGCCTGATTGCTCTTTTCCAAGGAGCTGTCTATAATGGTTTTAATGCGATTTAACAGCAAGTTGGACAGGATCCTAGGCGCAATTGACAACAGCATAATTCCTCTGTAATTTTGCAGTGCCATAGCTCACCTTTCTTTGGCAGGACGACTAATATACCTCGCAATCATTAGGCTGAAGAAGATTTGCATTTCGAAAATGATAGTTTTACTATAATATCATGTTTGTTACATAAAAAATTTCAAAAAAAAGCGTTACTTCTCATTTTTTCATTTATAAAAAAAAAAATGTTCAATAGAGATTTCGACTTGATTTGGGTTAACGGAGAGCTTTTGGCAAATTTTGTAGATACAGGTAACAAAAGGCAGATTCAAGGTTTTATTTAAGTTGGATCGGAGTTTTGACGAAGTTTGGTATGAAAACTCATTAATTCTTTTTCAATACTGGAGCGCATAGACGTCGCTATTAAAGCTAAGTGAGGCTCGCCAATATATTAATAATTGCTGTTTTTTTAGAATACCAAAGTGTTACCACCATTTAACAATTTGATATACCATAATTTTTTTATGATAATAATTTTATTCAAATATACAAGGTGGCGCAAAATTAATCACCCTATCGGAAATGGTATGTGCTATGGAAGGGTCAAAATTAAGGAGTTGAAGAACTTCAGTGAGTGACTACGATTCGAGAGTACGTGGGTTCGAAATATGCACAAATCAGCGAATTTATAGAACAAGTTTTTTCTAATAGCGGTCGTCTAATCGGCAGGCAATGGCAGTGTATTTCTGCAATGAAAAAGCTCCTCCTAAAAAAATATCTGGCGTTCGGAGTTGGCTTTAAACTGTAGGTCCCTCCATTTATGGAACAATATCAAGACGCACATCACGAATAGGAGGAGGAGCTCAGCCAACCTAACAGAAGTGTTAGCGCCAATTATTTATTTATCTCGGTTTAAGAGTTTTTTGATTAAAATTGCAGAAAATTTTTAGTTATTTGCCGATCATTATAGGTAATTGACAGTAAATGACACATTTCATTTTATTCCACCCGTAATAGTCGATAAATCGTTTAGGGAACATTTCTATAATCTTTTAAGGGAGGGGTCTAGGGTTTGAGCATTTTTTTTAATGAATTTTTGAGACTTTGCTTTAGAGATATGAATAGTGAAAATGTATTTAAACTTTTTGTACATTATAAAGCATCATTTCAACAATATTGTACTAAATTTTTGTAAGAAAATATCGGGAAATAAGCCGGAGAGGTAACTTTTCCGAAAACGCCTTTTCTAAAAGGTGATTTGCGGTGACTATCGTATCTAGTTGTAGAATCATCTGAAATAAAAAAAACAGAATTATTTGGTTAAATTATCACCAAAACCTCCCCCCCACTGGCTCCGATTTTTTTTTTTTCATTTTTACGTTGCCAGCGCGTTTTTGAAGCAAAAAGTGCGATTTTCACTGATTTTTTCGCTGTATAAGTGGAAACCGCCCTTAATGTAAAACAAAAAAGTGAGAAATCTCTCAGTGGGGGGGAGGTATTTTATATATAGAAGTTGTATACCAAATTTGAAAAGGATCGGTTAAATATTGTTGAAGTTCTAATAGTCACGGACTTTGAAAAAGTGGTTTCGAGAAAAACGCGTTTGAAAAAAAAGTTTAGTTTTACACTTCGCTCCAAACGCTCGCAGCTGTCGCAGAGGAGTGGGGACAAAAACGTCTATAACTCCAAAAGTTTTGCTCCGATTGAGCTGAAATTTTGGGACAATATTTTTGAGATGCTTTACTATAAGAAAAAGCTATTTCCAAAAAATCGATTTTTTGAAAGTCAAACCCTAGACCCCTCCCTTAAGGGAAATTCAATTGGTTAAAATACACGCCAAGTGAATTGAATTTGAGTGCCGACATTCATAATATTACTCACATATTGCATATCGCTAAATAAGTCGACAACTTCGTAATTGGAATTTAATTAAAAACCGCAAGCGGAAAATTTCTCATTGCGTAAATTTCAACCTTTAACTGCCAACTCATTCATATGATTGTTTCCACAAAACAAATCACGAATCCTGCGATTGGTTATTCTGAAAGCTTGACGATTTTCATAATAAGTTAAAAAAATTACCATCTGGACGTCACTTTTGAAAGACCCTTTATTACGATTTTGTTCCACATACCAAAAATATTTCATTGAAAACGAGCAATAAACGATATATTTCTATCTCCACTTATTTCAAATCTTATTTCCAACAAATTATTTTACTACATAACACATAAATTTACTTTGTGTTCATATTTTTATGTCCACAACTGTACTATAAACGAATGTCATAAAACTGCAAATAGCTGCAATTGCAATTGAAATGTGAGGTAATACACGTTCATAAAAGTATACTATAAACATACAAACCTGCATTTAAATATAAATATATGGTACAATAAATTTCCACTTGTGCACTTCCACGCAATCATCTACATTAATACATTTGTACTCGTATAAGTACAATATAAGAATGCAAATATGTAAATATATTGAAACTGCATTTTGCTGTTGCGGGTGCGTATGAGTAATATTTACCATGAGCAAACACAAACAAAACTGCTTCCATATACCGAGTACCATGTATGTATAGGTGCGATGGAGATAGTAAAGTTTAGTTTTAAAACTGACTTTACCTTTCATACAATACATACATAGGGGAAGTATGACCAAGCGAATGCATTTGAGTGGTCGATGAGTGCGACAGCATTTAGCATGCTGACCATTTACATTTTTTTCAATGCACGTACGATCAGGTACTCGGAGATATGTATGTATGTACGTACATAGCATGCACGAATATTCTGAGAGTGGAAAACGAAACGTCAGCAGTTTTACGAACGACTCAAAAAATATTGATATGCATACATACATACAAACGCATATTTGTTTGTGCGATTGCCTAACAAGTTGCTTAAGAACGTTTAAGGATGGGCAATTGATTTTTTTTGAAGCTGAATATACTGAACTAAAGAATATTTGCCAGTGTCATGGAGGAGGCAAGGCGCATTCACAACTGCTTCGTTACTTCTTAGTCGGTATTCGAGTATGTTTTTTAACTTTGTACTCTCTTTCAGGCTGCTACTAGTAAGCCTCCACGGGCATTGCCAATTAGGTTGTTCGCTTTCTATATGACAGTTGGCTTGTTCTTGTTCTTCCAAACTACATACAGTTTCAAAACAGATGGTATAATTTCACGCATACTTTTATTCCTTTTACTCGAATAAATAATAATTACAACAATTTATAAAAAAAAACCTGGACTCATTCGTAAATTATCGTGAGTTTTTTAGCGGCATGAGATCTATCGATATCGATAACTATGGTTTGATAGATGAGAATGCTCAACTGTGTTGACATTTCTGTTTTAGTAAGGTTTGGCAAGTCATCATGAATATTTTAACGCCAGAGCAACGCTTCCAGATTGTGGAACTTTACTTTGAAAACAAATACAATGAAATAAATAAATAACAATCTGTTCGCGAAGTACATAGCGCGAAGTGTTGTAGAAGACGCCGATATGTCGATTCATCATCGTTATCAACTTGTTGGTCTCTGTCCTGCGACTACGTAAAAAATTTGACGCAAGGATCTTGGGTTAAGTGCCTGTAAAATACAGCTCGTGCAAGAATTGAAGCCAAATTACCATCGTTTGCGTCGCATTTTTGCTGTTTGGTCTCACTTAAGATTTATTATTCAGATTTATTGAAAAAAAAACTAGTCAAAAATTGGACTGATTGAATGGACCATGTAACTCGTAGCTGCGTTGGAGATACGCCGGATTTTTTTTTTCCTTGTTCACTCCTCTCGGAAGCATAGGACCTTGACAAGACTATTCCATCGTACACGGTTCTGTGCTGTTGTTTTTGCACCGTTCCATGAGATGTCGGCAACTGTCAGTTCGCGCAGCGTCGACCTTCTCTAAGTGTTTTTTGGTCGACCGCGACCTCTGCTGGCTTGCGGGTTCCAATCCAGTGCCATTCTCGTGATGCTATCTGGTAGTTTTCTCAAGGTGTGACTTATCCATTGCCACTTTCTGCGTTTGATGGGTTCCTCGCTCGTTAATCTCCACTGTGCGTCGTTACTGATGGTGTTTGGCCAGAATATTCTGCTGGATGGCATATTAAAAAATATTTACATAACTAATAAATACCTACATATTAATATTTATAATAAAATATAATAAAAAATAAAAAAAAATCTTTCGAACAATATTCCCATTTTCTATTATCAATTTAAGCACTCAAGCTCTTACAGAAACAACCGATATAACTTTAATTTACTTTTAACTGGATTGTTAAAATAAAACTTAATTGTATTAAGCTGACTTTTATATTCTGCAATAAATGCTGTATTTCTCGATTATTAATAAATGAAATTTAAAAAAATAAGTGGTTGCACGTGCTGTGCATATTCATATTTTTTGGACCGCGTCCTGTACTATTATTTTTTGCTTCGAAAACAAATTTAAACAAATTAAAAGAAATAAACGCTTCATCGTCCTGTTCCATCTTGCCAGCCCTAAATACACACATAAAAATATGCATTTGCCTCAACTCGTGCCCGATAGGAATCGATTGATTTACTAATAGCGTTCGGGGTATTCTTATAAGCAAGCGTGTGCAGGTGTAAATGTATGTGAGCAAGCGTGTGCATGTGATGAGCATCAGTTATTTGCATACGAAATTGACATTTGAAGTGCGATAGGTACGAGCAAGTACCGCGTACTCATGCAAGTCGATATAATTGTTGTAACTGTCATGAACATACACACATACATACCCACAAGCAATTGTGTGCTAATAAAATTATGTAACACGTATGTATGCAAGTATGTACGCAGGTGTATGTGATGCTAACTAACAGCGTGAATTCAAGTTCCCCAACTGTTGCTAAAAGTATATTGAACTCTAGTGGCCCAGCAACTAGTCGCTAGTAGTTATCGCGTGAGTAACTCGCATGATTGTCTGCCCCCCCTTCAGCAGCATTCATAATAAATTTGTATGCATAAATGTTAGCTCGCAAAATAAGTTGGAACTACTTCTGTTACTTCCTTCTGTTGATTCCACTTACAATTTATCACCAACTATTTGTGTCGCCAAGTGGAAACTGTTAAAGAATTTGGAGAGTATTTATTTATGTATGTAGATACACATAGTCGTACAAATGTATCGATTCGAAAGAGACACAGCAGTTGAATGACTCAGCGCCCCAGCGTATATTTTAATGTCTACAATTTAGATAGCAAATTATAATGAAAGAAATATTCACTTGCTGTAGATAATTGAAGAGTTTATATGCTTTTGATGAAAATTCTATGGAAACTATTTCGACGATTTGTTATAAGTATGTGTATGTATATGTATGTATATAAACACGTTCGTATGGGCATACAAAGTTTCAGAAAATTGTAGTGGTGTAGTTCGATGAATCGCCTCTACTTCGTATGATGAGAAGTTTGCATTTTTGTGTGGTTCAATAGAATGCTTTGGAACTCTTAAACAATTAAATTAACAAATTAATAATGCTAGAGCAGCAATTGTTCATATATACTATATATCATTCAAAGCGTTGGGAAAATAATGAATTACCTTAATTGCATTATTCTTTTTGTTTTCAGATATTTACTGACCTTAAGTAATCGAATTCAGATTGAAGCGCTTCTACCCAGAATAAACTGTAATTGTTTGAACATTGTTCACAGCGGAAAAACAATTCCATAATTCATTGTGTTTTGTAGCAATAACACAGAAAAAAGCAATACAATTATTATAAGAACGCATGAATGACTGAATGAAACGACTCGCCGTGGGAGGTAGAAATAATAAAATACCTGAACACATGGCAGACAATGGGTGTGTATGAAGAGGGGGCTGCAAGGGCATACACTATAGTATTAATTACGTGATAAATACTATCGGGTGTTTTTTAAGAGCTTGAGAACTGCAAATGATAATAAAAACTAGAAATATTATTGGAATGAATTTTGTTTTATTATATATCAAAACGGTGCTTTAGTGCTACTTGAGGAGTGCCAGACTGAACCTTCAACCATTTCACCATTATAATCTGTTAGATAATTTCATGGCATTTATTTTTTGAAGACAATAGCCGGCATATGTCCGCCGCGGCTACCAGTTAAATGGTTCATTTTATCAGTCCAAGTCTGGCGGCTTGAATATTGCAATAAATCGATTGTTAAGCGCGCTGTATGGCCAGTAACGCCGTCTTGTTGGAAGCAAATGTTGTCAATGTTTAGCTGAATAAAATAATGATAAAATGAAAATAACTTTTCGCAAGAAATAATGACCGATGATCTTACCAGTGCTCTGTAAACTTCGCGAAAAGATTTATTTTATTTTCTATATTTTTTTTTTTTTCAAAATAAATTTCCACAATTAGGAGGTATTGTTCTGAAGTTAAGCGATTCATGATGACTTGCCGAATCTTACTGAGCAGAAATGTCAACATAATTTGCCACTCACAGCTGTCAAATCCTAGTTATCGATATCGATAGTTATCATGTAGTTAAAAAACAAATATCTTTAAAATTTTTAAAATTAAAAAAAAAAAAAAAAAATTTTTATTAAAAATTTCATAACATTTTTTTTTCATTTAAAATTTCATTACACATTTTTGTTTTTCATTAAAAATTGCATTAACAAAAAATTTCTTTTTCATTAAAATAAAAATGATAAAAATTCTTTTTTTGCATTGAAAATTGCATTAAAAAATTTTCTTTTTCATTAAAAATTTCATTCAAATAAAAATGATTAATAATTTTTTTGGTTTTTGAGCTTCAGATAAATAGAAGAGCCAAAATGAACAGCACCGTCAAAATCCAAATTTTCGGGAGCGTCATCTTTAAAATTATTAAAATTAACAAAAAAAAATTTTTAGTAAATAATTCAATAAAATTTTTTTTTCATTAAAAATTTCATTAAAAAAAAATTATTATTTTTTAATTAAAAATTGCATAAAAAAAATTCAAAAAAATTTTTTTTTCTCATTTTTGTATTTATGTAAAAGAAGCTAAATAAAAAGCTTAAAAACCTTAAATATCATTTTTTATTGTAAAAAAAAATACCCTATCTATTACCCTATTTTGGACCTCTAGACCATCGGGACCCCTTAAGTCCCTTACTGTGTTCCTTCCAAAAAAAAAAACAAACGGGCCAACATCTGACTTGAAATGAATGCATTCAAAAATTTAAGCTGTACAAAAAATATACAAGTACATCCATTCGACGAAAACCCCCAAATTTTATGCTTACTTTTAAACTTTTAAGACAACCAATTTTTCCCAACTCACCTTCAATATTCGAAATGTTTCATGCCGCGCAATCCCGCCTTTCGATATTCACTAATTGTTCAATACTTTTTAATGTTGTCGCCTAAAATTGCATTTACTACTTGTACGAGATCCATAAGGTGGCTTGATAAAAAGTTTCAATTTTGCTTTTTGTTGCTGTTTCTTTTATTGCTGTAGGTGTTGAGAATTAATTTGAAAAATTCACAACTGCGATGACGTTAAACTGTTGCCAACAGCGTTTGAACCAGCAAACGGAAGCAATCATTATAATCAACGTCTGCTAGCCAAAGATATGAGCAGACAAATCTACTATAAACGACTGCTGGACGCTGAGTTCGCTCTCTTTTGTTGGCGCAATGACTGCTGCTACAATGTTTGTTGTTGTGGCTGTTGTTGGTAGTGGTAATGAC
Source organism: Anastrepha fraterculus (assembly GCA_037575425.1). Lineage (NCBI taxonomy): Eukaryota > Metazoa > Arthropoda > Insecta > Diptera > Tephritidae > Anastrepha > Anastrepha fraterculus. The sequence continues at coordinate 16,559 of JAYXIM010003780.1, forward strand.
ACCGCACGCTGTTGATGAATATTTTATATTTGCCAATGGACAGGATATAAATGCTGTAATAAAAAGAAAGAAAATGACGATAATGATTTAAAAATGTGTTAAAAAAATGGAATGTGAGAAAACAAAATTGGAAGGGGAAATGGATTTTTAAACGTGGCGATGGTAGGTGTTTTTAAACTTTTAAGACTTAAGTTGTAAATATTTGAAGCAGCTTACACAATTTCAGATATATCTTAACTACTTAAAAAGAAATATATTTGGAAAAACGGTACACTAGGAGGGGTTGTGATAGGGATATTATTGGAAAATGGTTTTTATGAGCCGATTTGGCTCATATGCGGAATAAATATTAATTAAAAAATGAATTTCCTTTTATTTGAAACAACCAATTTGAGACGAAATTGTCATAGAAGTCGAATTAATAGTCCAATTTATCACGGCTTAACGTTTTTGTTTGGTAAATTCCTATAGACTTCCACTTTTTCTGTTTTGGACTTGATGCGTGATATGAGAAGAGAAGGACCCTGTGTAATGGAACTGATAATTCTTTTGACATTTGTATTGAACTTCATGTAGGAAAACTGCAATAAGCTGTGTTGAACATAGTGAGAAAATTACGGTAAGCTACAGCTTCGCTTTCTCTTTGTTGTTGTTGATGTGCGTGCGCTTCCGGTAATTTACAATTGGGCGAATTCAAGGGCGAATTGTAATTGCAAAGATTTTGTGTTAAGTATATGAGAAAAAAAATGCATATAAACGGCACTCGTGTTTCTGAGCAACTAAGGTTAGCGGTGCAAAGGTTATGTATAAGCCTCTGTTAATAACAGAGCTAATGTTATTAACATGACTATAACACAATAGTGACGTTAAACAAATCGCACCCTAAATACAAAAGGGTCACAACTCAAAATGTACTTCTGCTCAAATATGAACGAGACGTTATCAATAAAACGGTCCTCGGATGACATATGGCAAAAATAAATTTTTTGTTTTTTGGTAGGACTGTTATAAGCTTACATGGCAAATTTCAGCGTGATATGTCACATAGTTTGTTTTCTGTGCTACTGTAAACAAGTCAAGCTCGAGCGTGGAAAATTTTGAGTTGTGCCCCTTTTGTATTTAGGGTGCGAAATGTTAAACAATATAATGTTAATGGGAAAACAATGTTGGGGAACCTAAATTAAACAGTTCTAGTAACAACAAATAAACAAATAGTAAAAAGGAATGTTGGATGGAAAAATACTATTGCAACTGAGCTTTAAGGTGGCGTGATACTTTTTGTTTAACTGTTCGTAAAATGCAGCTTTGTTTTAGGTAATAAGCAATTTATTTTAGAAAGTACAGATAGGTCTTAAGTTGGCGTTGAAGTTTAAAGTCGACGCGACAAAGATTTTTTACAGAATAGGTGCATAGTTCTCAAACTATCACCCACTGTGAGGAATTTGGCAGACATAAAGTGTTTAAAATAGAACTGAAACCAGCGGAAATCCAGTGTGACTTTCACTTTCCTCGATCCAACAGCATTCGTGCCGTTCAAGACATTTTTGAAGAAGAGAGAGTGACGAATCGGAGTTAGCGAAATGTTAGAGAAGGTCGGTATAAGTTATGGAAGCTCTCAGGCGATTATTGCAAGTGAGTTTAATAAAGTGTGCGCTAACGAGATATATTTTGAATTTGGAAGAATTGAAGAGATCTTGAAGATGTGATGTTTTTGTTGAGAGATTCTACAATCCAACGTAGAATCTCTCTTGCCAACAAGTGCTACTTTGGACTAAGTAGGCAATTGAGTAGTAAAGTCCTCTCTTGGCAAACAGAAGAAGAAGAAGATATTTTTGTTGTCACATCATAAACAATCACTATAAACGATTCGAGAATACTGATGAATTGACAGTTCTTGGTCGGGTATAAATCCGACACGTGCCAGTAACGTCGAACCGACTGTCGTGGGAATAAGTGACGATAGGATCGGTTTAAAGTCTATTGAAAATACTCTCTATTTTTTTTTTCTAGTATAATTTTGGCTAGCTAAGGCCGAAGCATTAGCTAAGGCAAGTACTCAAGCTCCAAGTCAAGTCAACTTCGACACCAGTAATGGAAACGTGAAAGCGCGGCAGAACAGGGAATTCCTCTATAACGTTGCACTCTTCCGAAACCGAAACGAGGTCTGTGCCAACAACCGGGAATAGGAGAAAGGCAAAGAAGAGGAAAGTCGAGAGACGAAGTCGGAAATGCCGGCATCCTCGACCCAATCCAAGGCAGATAAACCTTTACCCTCAAGGCAAAGGCTAAGGGAGCTCAAATGTCGAATGACACTTTTTCGTAAACTTCTGGCGAATCATTCGCGAGAGTGCCAGCAAAGGCAATGACGGTAGAGATACATACCGACGGCCTATTTTCCAAAGGGCAACTAGACGATCTTGACAGCTATCTTTGGAAAGCTATCGGTCAGTCGAAAGACGCGCCGACTTTCGAGGGTAAAAGCATGGTGGACAGCATCGCAAAAGTGCACTGTTGCAATGCTTTTCCCGTTAATAATGAGCCCAAGACAAGAGCGAGGCAAGTAAAATTGTGAAAAAAACGGCCGGTGCCACGCCAATCGTAATATTTTTACCTTGAAGATTTCTGTCGCCTCTAGTAATAATAAATAGCACATATTTCGTCTAGAAATGAACCCTCAAATTCTAATTGAATTGACAGTTTCTCTTTTTTATGAAGTAAGTTTTTAAAAATCGACTGGCTTTCATCTTAACCAAGATCTTTTTCCTTGTTCACTCCTATCGGGAGCTTAGGGCTTCGACAAAACTCTTCCATTGTACACGGTTCTGTGCTGTTGTTTTTGCACCGTCCCATGAGATGTCGGCATCTGCTAGTTCGCGCAGCATTGGTTCAAGGGTTTTTTGGTCGATCGCGACCTTTACTCCCTTGCGGATTCCAGTCCAGTGCCATTCTCGTGATGCTATGTGGTGGTTTTCTCAATGTGTGCCTTATCCATCGGCACTTTCTACGTTTGATTGGTCAAAATATTCTGCAGATGATGCGGAGGCATTTGAGGCAAGATTATTGAATTATTTTTGATGCATTAAAAAAAATCAAGCCAAAGCATGGAAATTACTTAGCAAATGTCATCTCTTGGCTATTATAATAAATTCAGTTTTCCTCTAACTTCATTTTTTTCATTTTAATTTTAATTTTTATTTTTAAATTATTTCTTCCTCTGAGTCATTTCTTCCTCTAACAACATAAATTAGCCAGCATCACTAAAACTGAATGAGGCAAAACCTACTACACTACAAAAGCGTGAGCTCAATCGCACTGCATCATTAAAACAACAACAATGCAAACAAATTAATGTTTCGTATGAAAAAGTTCAAACAACTCAATAAAACTAGGCAACTGCACAAAATCTAAAAACAAACAAAAACAAATTAATAAAAAAGCAAATCTAATTATTGTCACTTACCAAATACGTCGCTACAGACGAAGAGATAAGGGTATGGAGTAGGGGGAAAAAAGAGCGCAGAGAGTTAGCCGTATTGCATAGCAACTAACTAACTATTGGCTTGCTGTCAATCAAAATTACGCAAAAGTTGGCAACACTAAAACGGGAATGAGTAGGAATACACTTTTGGTGTTGTTGCTTTTTAGATGCTGCTGGTAGGCAGCAGCAGTGATTTGCTTTGCAGCCACAACAGCTCATAAACTTGTGCATACTACCCCAAACACAAACACAAATACAAATGCAAAGAAAAAAAAAAACCAAATACAAAAAACCCAAAGCTGTGGAGTTAAACTAAACTGTAATGCGCATAAAATCTGTATCACATCACTCAACAAAGTCAGCAACAAAAAGAACGCACACGTACATTATCACGCACCTACATACATACACATGTACGTATGTATGTACATGTACAGTTGAGCATGTGTGGTGTATTAAGTGCTGCAAATTGTAATGCAATCTGCCACCGACGCGTTCTCGCAAAGGGAGTGGGTCGTCAGAAATGACGAGGCCACCTGCCAGGTTTGTCTGGGGAAACATTTTTTTTTCTCTCAAACACGTGCACACATACACATGCACACTAAAAGCAGAGCGTCTGCTGCCGAACGCTGAGTGACTTGTCGACAACGCCCGTAGTGCAGCAGCAGCCCCACTCACAACTAACTTAACCTTCCGTACACCCACACGCCCACACAGCCACCTACTAACAAAACTCATTCTACTGTGCTCTTCATCAGCCACGGGGATTTGGCGGGCCGGGCAGGTGCTTGCTTTGCAGCTCTATCCGTCCTCAGCAGCGGTAGCTTTTTGAGCGGGAACTACACTTTGTTGTGGGACTCATTGAGCCCTGCCACCAACAACCAACAACAAACCAACCATCCAGCCATCCATCCGTCTACTGCCACTTCACTTTTCCCAGTTCATTTGTAAGTTTTTTTCTACATGCTTTTATTTATTCAGTGCGCTGTGTTCTTTTTTCTTCTTCTGAATTTCTATTTTTGCGCAAAATCCAAAAGAGGAAAAAATGCAACTACAGCAACGAATGGAGAAAAATGCTCTGCGCAAGATTCTAATTTTTTAAAAACGATACGGAAAAAAATCATACAGCAACTGGAAAGTGTAGTGTCGATGGTTGAGTGGGCGGAGGGTAGTCATTTCCAACTCAGCTCAGCCCAGCCGCGCGTAGTTAACCAACGTGATGTGGCTAGCCGCATCCTCATCATCATCAAAGTCAGTTTACAGCAGCGAATGTAAACAAATGCCAAGCAGAGAATTCCCATTTTCATTTTTATTTTTATTATTATCCCTCCTCGTCGTCGTGATGTTGCTGACACAGCGCTTTTCTAGAATTAGGGTTGCGTTTGCCATTAGTGATGATAATGATATCATGGCTATCACTTCTGAAGCCTTTAGCAGTGGTGCCAATAATGTTGGTTACTCATAAAATACGGGGCTTACAATTTAAGGAATAACGCGTTGTGGGCAGGTCTCATTCTCATCAGATCGTCGATGATATCTGCCTTTGCAACAGGTATCGAAGTCAATATTTTCTATTACTTTTATCAAAGGAGCGGCTTTAAAACAACTATCCGCTCTTGCAACGCGTGACGCTAGTGAGCAATTGCTCAGTCAGTGCTCGGGCCGACTCTTTGCAGATATATGGACGTTTTAATAAAATTACCAGTTGCCGGTAGTTTCTTGACAGAATGTACGGATAGTCTTTTGTTTATGAAAAGTTGCAGTTGCTTACTATCAGAAACCCATGGAATTTTTCGTTATACTCATAGTGCCTTCGGTAATTTATTCCCTTGGCGTGGATGTTAGATTTAAAATTTTTATAAGAAACTCAAGCGTTCAGAAAACTAGATTTTTTTTTAGTTGCAGATAGTTTCGTCCGTCGTAGGCAAGTGAGGCATCTCGACACTACCTTTGGGTTGACGCAGTTTCGAAGCTAACGGCATGAAATTGAAATGATAATATAAAAAAGTAGTACACATAACAGAAGTGAAACTTTCAAGGCAGACAAAGAAAGGGGGAGAGACCCGAGAGAGAATGAGAGAGAGAAAGAATATATATGTAAATAAATTCACAACATTTGCAGAGAATACAAATAGACAAAATTTACAAATAAATTCCCCTTCACCGCTCGACATATTGACAACTCGTCCTTTTACGATAGATAGTTGCATTGTGTGCGGACAAGCCACTGACGATGTGCGGAGGCCCTAACTGCGTTAATTCCTAAACATTTTTCAAATAGAAGCTGCGTTGTGAATACCTAGCAGCGACGTTGAAATAAAATTTGCTTCGGCATAAGCGTCTTGCTTTTACCTAATAGCACTACTTACATACTAATCACATAGAGCAAGCGCATCCAACTTTGCACTAAACATCATTCGGTTTTTTTACAGACGTATACGGGGACAAATTTGTTTCTTTTTCGTAATATTTGAAGGAAAATTAGTTACAAAATTCTTAATTTAGCAAAATTCTTAATTTGAGCTTGGACGAAATAATTAAAACCAAAAAGATTGCCCGACCATCAGCATTTAAGAAATTGTAAGTATGTTATATTTTCCTGTGTTCAATCTGAGCAATCTGAAATCTTTTGGTTAACGCTTTTCACTTATTACAATAAATAATAAAATATTACAACAATTCGGAAATCTCACGGAAAGGATTAAAATTGCGAAAAACCTTAAAAAAGCCGATATTTAAACAGAGCGTTGTGACTGATGCCCGTAATAAAATAATACAAAATATAAACTGTCAAATACCAGACGGTCAACAGCAAATAATCAACCGAAAATGGATGGATTTATGATGGAAAATTACTATAAAATATATAAGGTATAGCTCTTTCTCTCTCCTTTTCCTCTAAATTATATCTTTTTTCTCTCTCGCGGAACGAAAATGCCCAAAACGTTGCATGGACTTGAAATTTTACTCTCCATTCTCGCTCGTCCATCGACGCCTAAGAAGTTTCACTTCAAAAAGTTTCTTTGCAGATCATTGGTTTCTAGCGCTCACTTTTGACGGCCACCTTGGCTCTAACTCTTCGGTAATGATAACCAATAATATTCTCGACCTGTAAACCACAGTAAACAGTGACTTGAACGGGATGCAATAGGGTCTCTACGAAGTTGTTCTCACTCAAAATTCCGCAACTGCACAATTAGAAGCCATTTTGGACTCGAGCTAAAAGAAAAAATCGGCCAAATGAGCCTAAAGCTTCAAGTAACAAGTTACCCTTGCTAAATTCTTTCAGTCAAAGTTCTATAACACAATTTTGACACAGAACTACGGAAGCATTAATCTTATTAAGGGACCCGAAAAAATGATGATTCTCAATAATTATTTTTTGTTAGTCCATTACTTTATTTTAGTTATCGCTGTTTGTGTGGAGCCCGTTTCTGCAGTAGTATTTGTCGAATTCACTTAAATTTTCCAAAATTCAAAAATTCAATTCAATTTCCCAAAAATCCATTTTTTTTTTTAATTGTGACTACGCTTAACCCCCTTTTATTGTATGTAAAAAATACAAAAACCGGTTAAAAAAAAATCGGCCAAATGAACCTAAAGCTTAGATAGATCTTTTTGGCCATTTTTCATTAAACTTCAAAGCAAAAATTAGAAAATAAGTTGTTAGCTCCAACGTTTTTACGATCATTACGATTACTCATCATTTAAATTTATATAGGGTTTTTTAATTCAATTTTTTTTTAATATTCCCATCTAATTGCATCCCATCTTAATCAGAAAAATGTATTTTTAAATGCGTAGTAACCCAAATAACCAAACCCATCCACACCCATGCAAAATAAGTGAATGGGCGCACTTGACTACACGCATGCACATATATATCTACATACTCACAAATGCATACATATATATTTTTTAATACAAAAAACCCCAATTTTTAGAAAATGAACCCTTCGTCTTTTCCACAAGAAAGCGTTCAAAGAAAATCATGTGTGAGGAGATCGACGACCTAAAAGAGCTCTAAGAATAATGAGAGAAGTATTTATGAAATAAGAAGAGGAAGAAAAAAATGTGCTAAAGTGGCCACACAACTACAAAGGCTCAAGGGGCGAAAGATGAGAGGTATTTAAAGTAAGTGCGAAAACGGACCCTAAATATGGAAGCGAATAAAGGAACCAAGCAAGCAAATACACTTGTGGACAAAATAATAGGTGTGTGCTGAATCTGTACTGATTTACGCCCAATAGTGTAATAACTGTTATTTATTTTTGATACCGCTACATTTTAATGAAACAAAAGGGAAGCTAGAACGTAAGGAAAAAACATTTTTGCGACTCAATTGGTAATTTTGCGTGTTATTGGAAAGTAATGATTGTTTGATTGAATTCGCTTGGCCATAAAAATAGGTGTATCAGCATTTTTTCGAAAAAAACCTTGTTATTTGAAGTGTTATCAAGTATGTTTTTCTGCATTGTTCAATTTGTATTATTTTGACTGGTTCAATAATTATTTAGAATGGGTCGTAATAGCCACTGCACCGAAGTAGAGCGTCAATTGGTGACGAAACTTCGTGCGGAAGGGAAAACGTATCGCTACATTGCCAATACATTGGGACGGTTGGAAAACTTTGTTACGAACTCTTTAAAAAAGAAGTGTGAGAAAGAAAATCGTGGACGGCCAAGATTGACGGGCCCGGCAGAGGATCGCCGTATAGCTCTTATGACCAAAAAGGATCCTTTTGTGTCTTCGCGACAAATCGCAGCAGAAATGGAATTGAATATAAGCTCGCGGACAATACGACGGCGCTTAGTGGACGCTAATCTACCAGGACGAAAAGCTAGAAGAGTTCCACTTCTACGAAAGGTGCACATACAGAGAAGAAAAGCATTTGCTAATGAGCACAAAGATTGGTATGGTCCTACTGGAGAAAAAAAGTGGCGAAATATTATATTTAGTGACGAAGTAAAGATGAATTTATACGGTAATGATTCCAAAAGAAGTGTACACCGCCCGAAAGGCAAAGAATTTGGGGCTCACTATACCAAAAAGATCATTGAGCATAGAGGCGGAAACATTATGGTGTGGGGATGTCTCTCTTGGCAGGGTGTTGGTCCTTTATTTTGGATAAAAGACACAATGACCGCGGTTGAGTATAGGAATATTTTGCAAAATGTTATGCTTCCATATGCAGAAGAAAACATGCCTTTGAGATGGTGTTATCAGCAATATAATGACCCCAAACGTACCTCGAGGTTGGTGTCGGAGTGGCTAAGAAATGCAAATGGCCAAGTTGTATGCAATGGCCAAGTCAATCCCCTGGTCTCAATCCTATTGAGAACTTCTGGAGTGATTTGAAGAGGAGACTGGCAGACTTTGCATTCCAAAACAAGGAGCAATTGTGGCAGAAAACCAAGGAAATATGGGATGCTACCCCTTTAGAAACCTGCCAAAAATTAATAAAATCCATGCCCAATAGAATAGGCAAACTTATACAGAACCATGGAGGATATACTGGTTATTGAAATACTAGCGGTTAAATTTAAGTTCAACTGTCTTTTTGTTTTGTTTTTTGTCATATAATATTTCACACCTATTATTTTGACCAATGGTATTGTTTGTTATAATTAAATTTTCATTTGTGTGTAAAAAGTAAAAAGAATTTCAACATATTTTTATTTAATGAAATAAAACATTACTAAAACAATAAAAAAAATTCTTGTTTTTAAAAATTTTTGAATGTTATTAAAAAAAACTTTGTTACACCTATTATTTTGTCCATAAGTGTAGGTAAGGCGGTAAAAGTAGAAAAGAAATGTGGGGAGAATAAACGAAAAAGGAAAATGATGCTTTATGTGAATACGAGGGGCGAAAATATGAGTTTTTTACAGAACTAATCTTTTGAATATCCACATTGTGTATGTATACATCTATATTAGGATGCGCCAATTTGTATGCAACGATTTTTTTCGACATCGTTCCCAGCAGATCCGGATTCTAAATACTAAAAAAAAAGTGTATTGGAGTACAGCTCTAAAGTCAGTTTCGAGGCTCCCACATTTTGCACGAACTTACCTTTTATTAATAAATAATCCAAGAGGCAGTTACGAGTATTGCAATGAAGATAGAAAGTGGAAAAAAGTAAAAAGAATCTGAAACCAAAACAAAAAATTGTAAATAGGTTGTTAAAATTGCAAAGAAAAAAATTGAAGAATAAAAAAAAATTGTAAAATAAATTTTAGAAATATTGTAAAACTTAATTCTGTCTTTTTTGCAAGTTTTATTTTGATTTACATATACAGGGTCCGGCACTCGAAGTGTAACCAACTTCAGAGTTCTCACCCAGCTGATGTACAGCCATCAGCTGTCTGTTAGTTGGCTAAATGACAGCCCAGAGTAGCGCGCGGAAGCATTTTGTCGAGAGTAAACGGGAAAAAAGAAAATCAGTAATGGCTTTCAAATGCAATATTGTGATTGCGTTATATTTGGCTTGAAAATCACAAAGAGCGATTGTTCGTGAGCTCGAGCACCTTAAAGTAAATAAAGTTTTTGTTTCTCGCACCATTACTCGTTACAATGATACTGGCAGCATCGCGAAACGTCATGGAGGTGGTCATCAAAAGACTGTAACGTCACGTGAAATGGTCCAAAAAGTGAAGAAGCGAATTGAGCGAAATCCCCGACGAAGTGCCAATCAAATGGCGAAAGAACTGAAAGTAACCGACCATAGCATCCCCGCATACTGAAAAATGATCTCAAAGTCACGCCTTATAAAACCCAATCTCACACCAAAGCAGCAACAAGTTAGACTTGAGATAGCGAAGGAGTTGTTTCACATGGCCGAATGCGGTCAATTTCCGAACATTGTGTTTTCTGACGGAATAATATTTCAAATTGAGCTATTCGTAAACTCCCAAAACGATAGGGTTTATTTTCCCTACCATTCATATGAGAATGTGAGTCATCGATTGGCCACCAGGGGGCAGCACTCACCACAGGTAATGGTTTGGGCCGCCGTAACCGCAGATGGACACACTCCACTCATTTTTATCAAGCCTGGCGCTAAGGTATATGCGAAATATTATCGGGAAAGTATTCTGGAGGTTGCTTTGTAGCCGTGGGCAGACAAATATTTCGGTGGCAGACCATGAACGTTTCAACAGGATTCAGCATCGTCTCACAAAGCTCGGGTGAACCAAGAATTGCTAAAATACAACGTTCCGAACTTCATTGCCTCCACACAATTGTTCTCAAATTCACCAGATACGAATCCGATGGATTATTGGAGAGCAAAGTCGGAACTAAAAGATTCACCAGTCTCGAGGCGCTGAAAAAAGCCATTGTATGCGAGTGGGCCAAAATACTTGCAAGTCACACTCGGGCAGCTGGTGATACGTTTCTGGACCATCTCAAGGCCATAGTCGAGGCAAAAGGTGGTCATATCGAGTAAAAGTAAATTGATTCATAATTTTGTATTATTTTTACACATTTTTTACTTTCAAATTGAATGAAAGTAATTTTCGAAACTAAAATTATGGCCTTTTTATTGGGAGGTTGAATTAGTTTTAAAGGTTTTTTTCGAAGATTTGGGGATGTCGTTTCTCCAAAATTCTGGCCGCTGCTTGGCTATCCATGACTCAACCCATATTTTGGTAGCCTCGTACGAGGAGAACCGCTGGTCCGCCAAATCGAGACTCATATGCCGGAACAAATGATAATCGGAGGGAGCTATGTCTGGACTATACGGCGGGTGGGGTAACACTTCCCAGCCAAGCGTTCCAAGGTATTTTTTGACAGGTTGAGCAACATGCGGCCGAGCGTTGTCATGTTGCAAAATAACCTTGTCGTGCCTTTTTACCGTTTCCGGCCTTTTTTCTTTCAATGCCCGGCTTAAACGCATCAATTGCAGTCGGTAACGATCCCCCGTGATTGTTTCGCCCGGTTGGAGCAGCTCAAAATATACGACGCCGACCTGATCCCACCAAATGCAGAGCATGATTTTCTTGCCGTGAATATTCTGCTTGGCTGTCGACGTTGATGCGTGGCCGGGCAAACCCCATGATTTTTTGCGTTTTGGGTTATCGTAGTGGATCCATTTTTCGTCACCAGTCACCATCCGATGCAAAAAACCCTTCCGATTTTGTCGCTCGATCAGCAATTCGCACCTAAAATACGCCGTTCGACGTCGCGCAGCTTCAACTCGTACGGGACCCAATGTCCTTGCTTTTGGATCATTCCCATCGCTTTTAGACGCTTGCAAACGGTTGATTTATCAACGCCCAATGATTCAGCAAGCTCTTCTTGGGTTTGGCCCGAGTCCTCGTTTACCAATTCCCCCAATTCCGCGTCCTCGAACTTTTTGGGCTGGCCAAGACGCTCCTTGTCTTCGGTGTGAAAATCACCACTTTTGAATCGTCGAAACCAGTACTCACATGTTGAAATCGACGGAGTATGGTCTGGGTAGGCCTCCTGCAGCAATTCACGGGCTTGGGCTGTATTTTTTTGCAAATTGAAGCAGACAAGCAAAGCTTCCCGCAAATTGCGTTTCGACGGCACGAAAGTTGACATACTCGGAGCACGAAAACACTGCGTTGTTTATACTTCAGCGAAATGACAGATACTGATAAACAAAGCCTAGGGATGAGGCTTTGTCATGAATATATATTCAGTATTGCCAACGCGATCAAGTGATAAATAGCGCCATCTGTGTGTCACCTTTAAAACTAATTCAACCTCCCAATAACTGGTTACACTTCCGAGTGCCGAACTCTGTAAAAAAAATACATACTCCCACTTTTCCTATTGCAATATTAAACAATTACAATAATTTGCTGGGTAGCGCCATCTTGGAGTTCTTGAAATAAAAACTTGATATCAAAAATAAATTCTTCGTCGTAAAAATTCTCACGTTCATAATATTTTAGTTAATATTAATCTTCACATTAACTTGGCACTAAAACTAAAACTAACTAAAAATAGGTTCTTTTGAAATTTTCGAACTCGAAACTGACCTTTGAGCTATACTTTTATGGGCTTGCTTTCATAGAATTTTATGTAGAATCCGAAGCTGCTACGAACTAAAAAAAAAAACAATGACCCGCCCTAATGTATACATATACATATGTATATATCTGTTGCTTAATATTTGAGGAGCTGAAATTTATTTGTTTGCAAAAATATGTTTGCTTTCCTCAAAGCAATTAGACTTACCTCAAATGACTTCCCTACAACGTTTTCAATATTTCCCTACAGTAAAAAAAGGTACTTTCCAAAGAGCTGAGAAAGAACACAAAATCGCTATTCTCGCAAATGTCACTGATGACAGTAACCGCCCGACTTGCCCGTGGCTTCTGTTACTAAGCAGTTCGAATAGTTCACCACGATGGTTTTCTTGAATTTAACGAAAATATAAGATGTGCGAGGCGTTTGGGTTTTTGATAAATTATTGATTAAAATTACATATATAGGGTTTTTAAGAGGTGTTATTTTGATATTCAAAGAAAAATGTTATTTTTTAATTAAGCCAAATGATCGAATGTTTTTTTTTCATTATAAAGAGGAAGGTATGCCGTTAATAGTGAAAAATAATGTCAGGCAAATGATCACCACGACCACGCTTACAAGACAATATCCTCTTCATGAAATTTTCCATAACCGAATTGCAAAGTGGCTGCCCTATGTCCTCAATAGCCTCACGAATTCCATCTTTGAGGTCTTGAATTGACCCTGGGCTGTTGGAGTAGACCTTCTCTTTCACGTAGCCCCAAAGAAAAAAAATCACAAGGTGTTAAATCAGTGGTTTCGTTGCTTGTGTGGCACGTAGCGCCGTCTTGTTGAAAATAAACGTTGCCCAGATCAATATCATCCAATAACGGCCATAATAAATCGTTAATCATTTCACCTGTTTAACACCTAACACTCTTTCTAACAACGGTAGAAAAACATCAGTGATCGAAGTCGAGTACAAAGTGGCGCAAACTAATCACCAAGCCAAAGCCCCTTCTTCCTTTTTTCCACCGGTTCAGTTCTTTTTTCTTTGTATGGCATCACAATGGACGAATTTTTATTTTTTGTCTAAGTGAGCTCCTCGAGTGGGCAGCCATTTATCCTATCCTATCCTATCCTATATCAACAATCACTTACATTTTTAATATTGCATTTTCGTATGTTTGAGCTCGCCTTATAAAAAAAGTGACCTTTCTGAAAATGCATTTGTTTTTATTAGATTAACGCAATCTAACGCTAAGTGTAATCGCTATAAAAACCTAAATATAGAGACAACTGCGTGACTCATCAAAATGTGTTTCCTCTTCTTCCATATTTTTCTGAAAAGTGGTATGCGATTTTTTCAGTTTCGTATAACTTCGTTGATCCCTGAAGAAAAATATTACACCACCATTCTTAAGTACATATTTGCATACACACATATGCAAACAAATCACACACACACACACACTCTTCCACGTATTAGTGCAACAATTTGTTGCTTTCCCGCCGTGCACTCACATTTCTGTTTGCATTTACGACGTCGGCTTGCACGCAAAGAGCTACCCTGCAGGTAAATGTTGACGCGCAACTTTAGCCATTTCGATAAATCGATTGATTAATCATTGCCGCTTTGGACTAAGAGCTCAAACACCTATGTTTCGAACTCATGTCGAACTAACTATGCCATTTAGTTAATTTACAATTCAAGGCGAGGTAGTAGGCCAGCTCTTACTGTGAACCGATTTTTCTCCAAGAGATCCGGAGTCGGAAATTGAAAATACATAAATACATATCTTAACGCAAGCTTATTAATTCAGCTTCTGACATATGCACTAATTGGTTTTCAGCAATCTTCGGATTGTTGCAGCATTTGCACAAATCTAACAAAGGCGAGCCAAAGTCGCACTAATACTTGAGACGTATTTAGCTCGTTCTCATACTGTTGCTCTACCTGCTTTCGTGGGTTAACAATTATGGCAATAAAATGATAGATAAGTTAGCCCGCAACGTCTCAGCTTAGGGCATTTCAAAGGCAAATTAACCCCATAACCTGTGACTTTGTTCAATGGCTCGATCTGTTAACATCGGCTAAGTGCAGGCGAGAGATGGCGGGACGGCAAGTACTGTCAGAGCTTTTAACTACCAGAAGTAGAAGAAACGCACTTCCTTGACAACTGCTCAACTTCGTATAAGATCAAAATGAAGACCTTACCTTAATAACCTTACAGAGAAAAGTAACAACAGTGCACTGGAATTTTCGAGATTTTAATTCAATTCTATGGAAAAGAAGAGCAATTCACAAAAGACGCGAGAAACCAAAATTTATGTAAGTAAATTTTATTTAACTATTTAGTATGACTAACGAGAATTTCGGCTGCTGTTGTAGTAGTATAAACATTGCCCTTACATGTACCGCAAATGCTACTGGAGTGACACCCCTCGGTCGGATATAAATCGGAGTCGTTCCGGTAAACTGAGAATTTCGATAAAAACGAATCCTGAATGAATTTGTCGGATTTTAGAAAAGTGAACAAACGAATACGCTCGATTGTTCCAAATTGCTTTTAGGATTTCCTTACAGGGGCAAACACCACATAGTACTCGCGAGCACGCGCTTGCGAACTACACTAACACCAACTTTTGCCTCAACCACATACACCTGCATTTGTGCTGGTGAATATGACAAGCAAACGTGAAATAATGATAAAATGGAAAAGGAATATGCGAGTCTTTGAAAAGCTAGGAAGGAACAAAAAAAAAAAAAACGAAAAACACAAGAATTGAGCATTAAAGAGGGGAAGAACAGGATATGAAGAGCAGCGCATGAGGAATATGTGGGTATCAGTTTGGGTAGTGATAAGTGCAGTGATTGTGAGGGAATGTGCAGAATTCAAAAGAAGTGTAATAAAAATATATACGAGTGCATGCCCATATGCATAATATTGACAAATACATGTTTGCAGTTGTTTAAGGATAAGCTAGGAAAGCGCACGCAACTGTACCGAATGCCAGAAAAAGGGAATTTTCTAGAAATGCACAATTCGTTTGCTCATCCTGCTTGCTTTTCATGCAGTATTTGCTTTGTGTTGAAAGGAAAATTTTACAGGTTCGGCGTAGGAGTTTAGCACTGCAATGCTTGGCAGCTCAATTTGAACCGAAAGCGTGTTATTTTTGGAAAGTTGTAGGTGGGAGTTAGGGAAAGAGCGGCATGTGTTGTAAGGCCTGTGATCGATAAGTCGATGAAATATTTGACATTTTGATTTTTGTTTGCATGTTGGGCATTGAGCTGTATGCGCTTTACGACGACATAGGCATAGCGCAGCGAATAAAGATCCAGCGGCTACGTTGGTTGGGTCATGTCGCCCGAATGGGTACAAACCCTCCGGCTCTAAAAGTATTCGATGCGCTGGTGATAGCAGCGGAAGAGGAAGGCCTCCTCTGTGTTGGAAAGATCAGGCGGAGAAGGACTTGGCTTCACTTGGTGTGTCCAATTGGCGCCGGTTAGCGCGAGAAAGAAACGACTACTGGCGCGCTTTGTTAAACTCGGCCAAGAGATCTTAAGATACAACAGGAAGCAATAAAAGCAATGTGTAGACTCTATAGATATGGTTTCTGCCACGAAGACGGAACTTCGGGACACAGATAAATCTTTAAGTTGCTATCTGAGCAGTATGCACTGTTTTTGGCACCTAAAGATGACCTGATATCCATAGTTTCATTTGGAAGAAAATTTGATGTCAGATGCGTGAGCAATGGAGCAATCCAGAATGCATGCAGGGAAGCTTAACGGATATTTTCTTTACCGATGGGTCCAACAATGAAATATGGTCTGGAGCCGAATGGTACTTAAACGATAGTAATAAGTAACACTATGCTATGGGGGAAACGGCAACTGTTTTCCAAACGGAAATTTTTGCCATTGAAAGTAGCCGAATGGATAATCGAGAGGAGATGGAGCGGGAAACAGATTGGAGTTTTCAGTGACAGTCAGGCTGCACTGAAGGCCCTGGAGAACGCGAAGCAAACCTCAAAGATTGTTCAAGAATGTAAGAAGAAGCTTATTTCTGTCGCAAGACAAAACAGGCTTGTACTTATATGGCTTCCAGGACACTCCGGTGTTCAAGGAAACGAAATTGCCGATGAATTGGCTAACCGTGGATCAGCGGTTCCCCCGCAGGGACCAGAGCCAATAATCGGAATCAATTCCGCAGAAATCATGAATTGGATCAGCGACTGCAAAGAGTTTTGTGACAAGTCCGAACAGAAAACTGTCAAACTCTCTATTAAAACTTGGACGGAAAGACGTTCGGTTGATGGTCGGTATTATTACAGGGCACAACCCATGGGGTCAGCATATGACCACCATTGGAATCATTATGGACCCGAAGTGCCTGTCTTGCTTGGAAGAGGCGGACAGCAATGCGCAGTTTCTCTGTGAGTGTCTTGCCTTTGCTACAGCAAGGCTTCGAGTTTTGGGTTCCGATGTCGTGAGAATGTTCGTTCAAAGAATCTGGAAAATTCTCACAGGACTAACTACCTCTGTCTCTACGTCTATTTTTTTCCTATCTCCTTTTCTAATACTTTTCTCCTTGACTATCTACCCTCTTTCCACAGCTCTAAATACAATGGGCTTTTTAGCCTGAGTGTTTTAGGAGCCACCGAATCTCTTGGGGCTCCATGGCTCGACCAGTTCAAATTTCAATTTCATAGTGAATCTGGAACCACCAAAAAAGCTTCGCGTTCTCAGATATAAATTTATACCAGGCAACCGGGCATTTAACATTTTAAAATGTGTCTTCAAAAAAGGTCACGGTGGCTAAGAAATACACTCTCTCTGCTTCAGTATCTCTCCTCCTTCAATGTCATAACAGTGGCTCTTTCTTTAAACTCTACAGTTGGCCCTCAGTGCCTCCCGACATAACAATACAAAGTTGGTTTTTGGAGCAATTTACAGCCTGTCTAGAGTATCCAAAGACACAACGTGCAAGGATGTTTATGTGCAGAAGACCTCAAATTCTGGAGCTCATTGAAAAAACCGCTGCTCTCATTATCACACATTGGAAAAGGATTTGCGTGACGAAGGCAAACTCAGAACGAAATTGGACAAACGCAATATTCACTGTTAAATCTCTCTTTTGGGCGAATAGTGGCATACGTCGGTCCTGTTGCCTTGTTGATAATCGACAACTTCTACGAACTGTTAAGGGGGTATTCTAGTCTAGAAATTTGAAAAAATCGAAATTTTTTTTTTCAAAATTCGATAGTCTAGGTATTCAAAAATATCTCCCTAAAAGGATTTTGCAAAATTCGAATTATTTTCGAAATTACAACTATTTTAGTGACGCGACAGCTAGACTGGTTTGAGCGGACGGCGAAATTCAAACGCGTTTTTCTCAAAACTCCTTTTGCTGAGGTGGTTGACACGATATCTGAAGTTCTATCTGACCGATCCCTTTGAAATTTGGTGAGAATCTTTTTCATACATCTCTTTATCACTGGAGCATTGGATTTTGAAAAATTTTAATTTGAAGTATTTTTAAAAAATTCGTAAAGGTCAAAAAACAGGGGTAAAAAAAATTTTTTTTTTCAAGTAGGCGCCATTTTGTGAATTTTTATATTTTTTTTTCGGCCGAGGCTCAAGATGTAGCGACATCTTTACTAATTAAGAATTTTCTTTGTTTGTTCGATTTAGATCACTACAAGGGTTGGAATCATGTCAACCAGGGAGCACTGTTTGACTAGCAACCCCTACTTCACCGACCTGTCACTGGATGAATTTTTGACTTTTTTTTTTTTTTTAATTTTTTTTATATACCTTAAACATCAATAAATATTATATAAAAAAATGGATAGTAAAAATGTTTTTAATTTTTCTTTTATCCTAGTTTGAAAAATACCCAAAAAGTAGGGCTCTAGACCAGAATACCCCCTTAAGATTCCAGTTAAGATTCATATTTGTCGCTGCTACTCCGAAAAACGATTTGGTCGTTTATTTGTGTTTACCGCCAATTGAAATACAGTTTTGCAGAATAAAGTTTCGCAGAAAGCAATACTACCGTCATTTGCGAATGTGTTTGGAAGGACTAGTCAACCTGGATTTTACAAGAAGACCACGATCCCGAGCAATGAAACCGAAGTTGTGTAGAATGGAAACAGCAAAATGGGACGAAATATTGGATTGGCCTTCACCGTCGTCTGACGTTAAGCCTATCTAAAAAAAGTTTGGACAACAGTTAAGAAATATTCTAAATCAAATTTTATTAAGAAGTATTTTGAGCTACAAATATCCCTGATTTATTATATATATATATATCTAATTGGTCTTGATGTTGTGCCACAAATGGAGGGACCTACAGTTTCAAGCCGACTCCGAACGGCAGATATTTTTATGAGGAGCTTTTTCATGGCAGAAATACACTCGGAGGTTTGCCATTGCCTGCCGAGGGGCGACCGCTATTAGAAAAATGTTTTTCTTAATTTTGGTGTTTCACCGAGATTCGAACCTACGTTGTCTCTGTGAATTGCGAATGGCAGTCACGCACCAACCCATTCGGCTACGGCGGTCGACTGCAGCCCTGCGGCCCTGATTTATTAGGAGCTTAAATATTCCATGAAATCATATAAATATATTACCTGACAGTAAAAAGCGTTAAGTCGACTTAGACTGTTTTATAATGTACACGCCTGTATGGTTTCAAAGTGCTGCCAAAATAATGCACAACAAAAAAACAAAAACAAAAAAAAATACAACCACCCGTTCACATTATCTACCTAGATAAATATTGTCTACGTCAATTGCAGACAAAATACAACCCACTCAGTAATTTACGCGAAGGCACTAATTAAAGTAGAATCAGGTGATATAAATATGAATATGTAGCATTAATATACATTAGGGTGCCATAAAAAAAAGAAATTAATACTGTTCAAAACTTATTATGTTTTAAGACTTCTGCCAAAATACTAAAAAAAAAATTGTTTATTAAAAAATATAAATTATAAATTATTTAATGTCTTCATCAACCGACGTGTAAGTACCACCTTAAGACATTTTAAGCTTTAATTCTTCCAACCATCTAAGGTGAATTTTTGGGAAAACTATTTTGACAACTAATTTTATTTGTGGATGAGAGATTTGAGATTTATAAAATTTATTATATTTTAAGACTTCTGCCAAAATATTAAAAAAAGTCTTAAAAGATATAGAATCTAAATTAAAAATTATTTAAGAATTACGTGAGCAGGACCAATTTGTACCGCCAAAAATTTAAGTTTCAAATACTTTTATGCAGACCTTTTAAGCTTCAACTCTTCTAGCTTCTAATGTAATTTTTTGGGAAAAATATTTTTAAAACTAACTTAAAAAAAAATTCAAAAAATTAAAAAAAAAACTCGATTTTCGGATATTTTCAAATCGGTTCCGCTCAGTAATATTTTTTCGAACTGTTTCGGGATAAGCCTTAAATATAATAAATACCATAATTCTGCCAAAATGCCTTCAACTTTTTCTGTTAAGGTACCCTAATACACGTACATAGTATTCATATTTCGTATTTTGAACGTAAACTACAAGCAGATGAAAAACACGCACTACGAGTAGGAGTAGGCAATAGTAATACCGAGTATCCGCTACCTATAAAATAATTCATTCACACACATATACACATACATATACGGCATAAATATACAGTGCCGGTATAAATGACAGCTCTACGATGAGGTTCATCTTTATAATATCAAATCCATGTTTAAGTGTTTTTGTTGTTCGGCAAGTTTAGTCACATACAGTAAGAGACAACCGCCATTTTCTTTTGTTTGTCCATAGAGTGTTTCTCTATCTGTCAACCGGCCTGACCACCAAATGATCATTGCAAAACTTACCCCTTTGCACTCGAGAGGTGAGTCACGCTCTTCACATGTTTTAATGCCGCTATGCAAGAGGTGACTCTCGCAA
The DNA here is from genome assembly GCA_037575425.1 of Anastrepha fraterculus. Lineage (NCBI taxonomy): Eukaryota > Metazoa > Arthropoda > Insecta > Diptera > Tephritidae > Anastrepha > Anastrepha fraterculus. The sequence goes on from JAYXIM010003780.1 coordinate 36,979, forward strand.
TACGCTCTGTAAACTATTTATGTTTATACAAACAAAAGTTACAAAGACAAATGTTTAAGAATTCATCCTCGTAAAGATGTAAAGATACATTAAACATTAAAATATAAAAGTTGTATGTGTTATTTTATGTGCGAAATCATTTTAAGTTAGAGGTAAGTAATTCACCAAAAGCGATGCGAAAGTGTATCTAAGATATATATAAGGTATAGCTCTCTCTCTCCTTTTCCTCTACGTTATATCTTTTTTCTCTCTCGCGGAACGAAAACGCTCAAATCGTTGCATGGCCTTGAAATTTTACTCTCCATTCTCGCTCGTCCATCGACGCCTAAGAAGTTTCACTTCAAAAAGAGAATTCAAAGTTCTTTTTCTTATAATAAAATTGTATTAACCTGCGTTTATTAAGTTATAAGAGAGAAGAAAATTGTTTACCTCAATTTTACTATCAAACAATTCTTAAATAAATACCATACAAATGCAATTAGAAAACTGATTTTTAGAATTCGTAGAGTGCTAAAAAATAAAGTATTGAAATAAAAGCAACTTATCATTTTAAATTTAAATTTATTTATTAAATAATGTACCATAAATTGAAAAAAGTCGAGATTTATTAATAGCACACAAAAGGAAATTCAATAAATTTAAATTTATTAATTAAAATAAAGTTTAAGTATATTCACTCTGAGAGCGAACTAATCTAATAGCTGTTGAAATAGGAAAATCTGCCAGTTTTTCCAAGAAAATCAAATTTCATGAAACTAGTGCTCTTATTTGGACCGCCACTGTGTGTATAAAGTATGTACTTAAGTATGTATGGAAAATATTTCGGCTAAAAGCAAAAAAAAAAACAAAAACAATCAAATTAAATAAAACAAAAAAAAAGTTCGAAATTATACGGTGTTTCGTGAATTTTACGTTTTCTAACAAAAAAAAAGATAATAATATCTATAAAAAATATTATAAAGGTGTGAATGAAACAACGTAGGCGTAATTTCTTTTTGTGTGCTATTAATATTTCTCGACTTTTTTCAATTTATGGTTTTACTATGCGAACGTTGTTCTACGCATTAACTCGTACACACACACGACAATACAAGTACGTACATGTTTGTTTGAAGTGAAGATTGCTTTGACGTTGATGTGCGCACATTCATACATACCTACACATATTTATAAGTGTAGATGGCCAGGTGCGTACCTACCAATAGAAACAGACAATAAATTTGGAACTGTAGAGGAGAAAAGTAGTGCAAGGCAATTGACTATTGGCATGTGATAAGATTAAGGGGCTGGGCCAATCTGGAAACCAAGCAATTAAGACTTTTTTGCGATTTCTTTCCGCGAAGTCATAAAAGAAATAGAGATTAGAAAAATGTTTATTATACATTTCATTGACTGACTATGAGAAATAAAGTGTTTAAAGGGATTAATTGGAAATTGGAGTGTTGCAGATGTTGGAGGTACAGACATATACGGTGGGAGCTGTTTGCTCCCGTAAATGTTTTGTTTTTTAGAAGTATTGATAGCAGTTTTTTTAGTAGAGGTATTGATTTTTTACGAAATGTTTTAGTTCTAAAGCAATACCTAGAACAATTTCAAGAATCCGTGATTAAGCAATAATAACTTATGACCTACATGTATGGAATATGCACATAAAAAAATTATAAAAATAAATAATGAAAAAATAATAATAAAAAAAAAATAATATTAAAAAAAAAACAATAATGCTTCATACCTATGTAGACAATGAATTTTTAAAGAAAAATTAAAAAGGAAAACTAAAACACAAAAAAAAAGCAAAAAACCAAAAATAAGAACAGTAATGCTTCGTCCTCTGTAGACAATGTATTTTTAAAGATATTAATATATCAAGTCAACTGGCTGAAAATTATTTAATAATAAGTGAAGTATGTGTCTGGTCACTATGCTATGGGGGAAATGGCAACTGTTTTCCAAACGGAAATTTTTGACATCATAACAGTAGCCGAATGCATAATCGAGAGGGGATGGAGCGGGAAACAGATTGGAGTTTTCAGTGACAGTCAGGCTGCACTGAAGGCCCTGGAGACCGCGAAGCAAACCTCGAAGATTGTTCAAGAATGTAAGAAGAAGCTTAGTTCTGTCGGAAGACACTCCGGTGTTCAAGAAAACGAAATTGCCGATGAATTGGCTAACTGTGGATCAGCGGTTCCCCCACAAGAGCCAGAGCCAATAATCGGAATCAGTTCCGCAGAAATCATGAATTGGATCAGCGATTATGTATGCAATTTACATAAAGAGCGATGATCCGGTCTAGGACGCTGCAGAACTGCAAAGTGTTTTGTGACAAGTCCGGATAGAAAACGGTCAAACTTTCCACTAAAACTTAGAAGGAAAGACGTTCGGTTGATGGTCGGTATCATTAGAGGACACAACCCATGGGGTCAGCATATGACCACCATTGGAATCATTGAGGACCCAATGTGCCTGTCGTGCTTGGAGGAGGCGGATAGCACTGAGCACTTTTTCTATGAGTTTCCTGTCTTTGCTAGAGCAAGACTACGAGTTTTGGGTCCGATGTCGTGAGAATGAGTAATATTCGATCTCTATTACTGGAAGATATTTACAGATTTGTCAAAGAATTTGGAAAATTTTTACAGGACTAACTATCTCTGTCTCTATTCTTTCCTATCTCTTTTTTCTGATACTTTTCTCCTTCCCTCCTTGACAAACTATCTACCCTCTTTCCAGAGCTCGAAATAGAATGTGCTTTTTAGCCTGAGTGTTTTAGGAGCCACCAAATCTTTTGGTGCTCCTTCGCTCGATCTTTTCAGATTTCAAATTTTATGTCTCTGGCCAACTCGAAAAATGCAGCTTAGTATCTTTTTAAAGTTGGTTATACGTTTGAGGTCGGACCCGAAAAAAAAAGTACTATTGGGCAGGCAGTACTAAAGTCACGAATGGAACTCGCGCTGCGCACTGGTCAATCGTGCACACAACAATTTTTAAATCGAGTCCAGCTACACATTTCAAAACAAAGGATCGAAGGACCATTTAAAATAAGAACGATTTTCCAAAAAAAAAAAACACTAGACTGGCTTCTCGCTTGGCTTTGAACTAGAGTGTTCCAACTGCATATTAATTAATATTAAAGCACGAACTTTCCCAAATTTACCTACTTTCTCTGTTTCTAAAAAACAAAAAACTAATTTCGCAACCCCAAAACCTTCTCCATTCCATCCTTACTGGCACACAATAGTCAGCGCATTATTTGCATTGCGGATGCTAAAACAAGAAAAACACACATTTACACATTGCATCAGTGGCTCCAGCAAGAGGAAGCGGACAATCGCGGTAATAGAGCAGACACATCAAATTTAGCGAACTCCTCAACTATCTGTGCAATCCTTCTGCAGAAAAATGTCAAACACAGATGGCGCTCCAAGCAGTAAGAAGGCGTTGTTCTTAAGCAACGACAGGTGGGCATTCTCACCACTTTGGACTGGTAGCGGCAGACTAATCACTTACCCTGTCAGAAATCAAAAACAGATTAACGAAACCAACGCAAGATTGAGTCTTGTCGAGGCCCTATGCTCCCGAGAGGAGTAAACAAAAAAAAAATTCATGCTAAGCAGATTAATGGCAAACATCGGTGGGCCAACATAGAGCAAACGAAGGCTAATCATACCTCTTAATTCCCGTCCTCCCTGATAGGACATAGGACCTCTACAAAAGGCTTCCTACGGTCACGATCCTTCGCGATGACTTTGACTTCTTTGAAATATTTTCCTGCAGCCGTAAGTTCTTTTTCGAGAGTTTTCTTCCAAGTGCACCTGTCTACTATCTTGCGGCTGCCAATCGAGTGATTGCCTGCAAATTTCTGTGGGATCCTTTCGACGAGTATGGCCAGTCTACCTCCACTTCCTCTGCATTATTTCAGTCTGGATGGGTAACTGCTTACAATTCTCTGTTGTTAATTATTTTGGACCACCAAATCGGCAATAAATGTCTTAAACAATTGTTGACAAAAACTTGCAGCTTATTTGCGATAATCTAATCATGGTGGTCGCAAACTCAATTTGCCTGTACGGCAGAGATGTATGAGGAGGTGCGCTAAACTGCAAAGCAAAGCGCAAAGTTCTGGAGGATGTGCAATGAACAGGCCTAAGCCGACCGCACTGTCTCTGGCGCTGCAGTCTTTGTGATCAGCGGGCAGATACCCGTCGACCTCATGTCCTGGGAACGAATGGATGCGTGGGATTCCAAGAAAAACACGTTATCACTAACTTCGCTGAACGGAGATGTCAAACCATGCTGCTCTCGGGTCACGGATACTTCCGGAGATATAGGTAATATCGTATGGGCTAGGTAAACGATCCCAATTGCCCATACTGCGAAGCGTCGAGCGATGCCGCTGAACACACGTTTTTTTATTTGTGACAGATGGCTCGCGGAAAGCGATGCTCTGTGGAAGCAGACTGGCGACATCGCGTCGAGCAACATACTCAGCAAAACGCTCGTACGCGGTAAACAGATACATCGAGGACGTACTAGGGGAAGAAAGATAGACCTCGACAGCTGGTTACAAATAGAATTGATTGTTGTTGTTGTAGCAGCAATACAATCCCTGCCAGTGTGGTGAATATGTCTTCGTCTAACTCATCTAAAGGTAGGCCTAGGAAACATGCTGTTTCGACAGGTTGGGTCCAGAGGGAGAGGGGTGTTAGATGAGAATTAGATAGAATTGGTCCTTTATGGGTGCCGTTCTGGGGACTCCCAAATTAATACAGACAGATAGATAGTAGTCCCGGAAAGGTTGTCTCCCCAGAAGGAGGGATTGCTTTAGTGCCCACATCATTCAATGCAGTAGACGACGGTCGCCGTAAGTGTGAAGGCATCCTCCAAAACAAAAAGGACAAAAAAAACTGCGTAAAGTGTATACAGTACTCGCTCGATAACATGAACTATGTAAACCCAAGAGAATTCACATTAATAAAAGAGTTCACGTTCTTTCAATGCCAAACGGATATAAAGTCAATACACCATTAAATTCACACTTTTTTGTTGTATGATATGAAAGGTAAATTTAAAAGAACTTTTTGTTGAAAGCAATCAATCATTGTTTGTGTCTTCTGACTCAAAACATTCATAGCATTTTGATCGACGGCTTCGTAGCTAGCCCACTGTGCAGCTTTGTTGAAAATCTCAACTGCTTTACTTGTAAAACAGAAACAGATCGTAAAAATGGTGGGATGGATGCGAATAATGAGTAAAAAGTTTGAAATTTCGATGAAATTTTGCCGAATTTTTACAAATATTATACAAAGTTCGAAAGTTTTCATATGTCTTTTTTTGTAGTATGAATTATATTTTTATAAAAAAAAAATAATTGAAACTACATAATAAATAAGCCGATAGCCCTGGTAGCTTGAGCTTTTATATTAGATTAATCTATTATTTTAATTTTATTTTAAGGGGTTATATACATTGTGTTGGACTAAAAAATCGAAATTTTTTAATGGCATATTCTAAAAGTACATCTTCTTAAAAATATGAATTCAAAAAATCATAAAGATCGGAGCACTAGAACGAAAGTTACAGCCCGTGTAAGCGCGCGACCTTTCTTGGAACGAGAAGTGCACGCAAAACTTTAGACGCGATTATCTCAAAGTCGTGTTGTTTGAAAATTACCGTCGCGGTGATCATTATTTATGAAAAACTATTTGACCGATTTGCATAAACTTTTTTTTTTAATTATTCAAGTTACAACCTCGTGAAAAAAAATCTTTATTTTTGTGCAAAGGGGTTTTCATATCAAGAAACATTTTTTTGGGTAAATAAACCGTTCAGATTCACTAAAAAACGTTTTTCCACAATAATCATTAAATTTTTTTGGTTTCAGTTGAGCAGCTCATGCGCTACCGTGATCATCGCAAGCCTCTTCGAAAAAACGGCGTTTCGGGGGAGGGGCGATATCAACAATAAATAATAACATTTTTTTAAATAAAAACACCAAAATGTATTCTTCGAGAGTTACCCTTCAGTATGTTATATGCCTCATTTGAATAAAAGTTCTAAAACATACTTAAAAACAAAGTATGACAATCGTCCATTTTTTCGGGCTCACAAGGAATATAACCCCTTAATAAATAAATAAATAGTCCAAACATATCAATTTGTGGTGTGCATTTTCTTTTGACCTTGACTGCATATCGAAATGTCAAGATAATTTCACATTTAATCTCCCAAACCCCCTTCCTCTTCCAAACGCGACCCTCCGTTTTATGAGCAGCTTCAATACTATTATTACAATACACAGTTTTTGGCGCCGCCATAGTAGTCGCTCACTGCGAGTCAACAATTTTTCGGTTAGAGGACTGTTGTATGAATTTATTTATTAAAAGTAAGACTAAATATTATTTTAACTTTAGCAGCGCAGCTTTGGAGAAAATATGTCAACAATAAAAGGGTAAACAAATGCAAACACATACTTATTTATTTTGTGTAAGAAAAGGTACCCAATTCAATTATAAATATTTGCTTTTCTGCTTTTAGGCACCCGAGGGTTGTTGGTTGTTATGGCAGCCGAGAAATTTTCAGTTGATGCGCTGCTGACCTAAACAAATATGCAGAGAGAAGCGAATGTCATGTTGGAGATTAAAAAATACCAAAAATAACAACATACGAGTATAATTCAATAAAAAAAGTGAAGGATAGGTCAAAGCAAGAGAATTTTAGTTTGCCCTTATTTTTTCCCCATATATTTTACACATGATTAAATACCTCAAAAAAGCATGGTAAAATATATTTAAAGCATTATTAAAGATGCTAATAGAATATTTTCGATGTAGCGGCAGACAAGTGGATGAGTTACAAATACCGAGCAAATGAACTTTACTAAAATTATTGCTTTAAAGTAGCAGCACCCGAAGCTTCACTCCTTGGCGTACAAAATTTAATTTATGGCCTCTTGCAGATACGCCATAATAAAGCAGAAAGAAGCTCAGCGGTAGAGGCAAGTTATAGACCGTTAATTTTGTCTAAGGTAATTTAAACACCAGAGCAAAATTAGTTAGCGTTATATGGGCAATCAATTCGGTGGAAAAACAAATACTGCAGAGTCGTAAACGAGATTTATTTAAAAATTAAAATGCTTAATTTATGCTTAACACATTTTGCGCGAGCGAATATGCCATTCGTATACATACATAAATAGTTTAAAAAACATATCTATGTTTAAGTGTTTGTCACATAATGGTGCATATACATTTATTCGTCGTACGGCTGATTGGTTGATTGTCTGATCGATGGCACTGGCGCCAGCATTATGTGCTACTTAATGGCCCTGGGCTACGAGATATCTCTGGAATGAAATTTGTTGGTTAATTATTGGATTTTTTGCATTGGCTAAGCTTTTATTGTTGGTAAAGGTAGTTTATAGGAGAGCTATCGTGTGTAGGTTGTTTATAACCAGTCGCCAGCTATACAAATAGCAGCTTGCGTAGGTCGACGACATTTTGGTTAAAAATGTCAACACCTAGACATACATACGTACATATGTTGCGAGATAGAGATGTGATAAAATGAACTAATCTTCTATTTGTATGGGTATGGGTCAGGTATGGAAACGTGTATGCAGAAATGCTTTATTCTTGTAGTGGCAGGGGGTTATAAGAAATTTTGGACGCTTTGTGCAGTTTGTATGAAATTTGTTTGGAAGTACAAAAAGGTCGCTCTGAATCTGCTGGAGGCAAGAAAGTGACATACAACTAATAAACTGCTTTGCCCGCTACTAACCTACCTTGCCCGAAATTTTTTTTTAATTTAAATTATTTTTGTGAAATATGGTCCCTAGCAAACTTAATGAGCCATTAAAACCGTAGAGTATAAAGAAAACTAAATTCAAAGTGAAGATTGCACTTCGTTAGCTGAAGTTACAGAGGGGGGGTTGTATGTATGCGATCAATGAGGACCTCCTGCACTTATTGTGGACCTCAACGCACGACTTTAAGGATACCTTAGGAGCACTGAGACTTAATAATATTTTTGACAAAAAGATCGGAATTTCACCAGATATTTGCAAATTGCAAAGAAATTCATAAACAAGTCTGAAGTGCAATTGCGCGGTGCAAAAAAAAAAAACAAAAACAACAACTAAAGATATCCAAGATTTTCCAGATTTTTATTTTAGTTCGAGCACTCAGGACACAGGCAACCCATAGACGAAGGGTAAGGTACGGTGCACTAGACATGGAAAGCTTTCTGGGGCGCGAGTGATTGCGTTAACGTAGAACCGGCTGCCATGGAAATGAGTAAGGTATCAGCTCCTCCTGTCACTAAGCAGAGGGGACTGTAGGAGGCTGGTTGGACTGATGACGGGCCACTTTCTATGGACAAAGCATAGGTGGGCATCTCAGACGGTGTACTTTGCCCAGCAAGTGGAGAGGAGGTTGAGACGGCGAACTACTTTCTGTGCGTCTTCCCCGCCTTTGCGCGAATCAGGCTTCAGGTCTTTGGCACTGATGTGTTAAGAACTGACAACCTTGCCACCTTGGCACTACAAGATCTACTCAGATTTCTTCGGAGGTCGAGTAGATTTAAAGAAAATTAAAAAGGGAATCCGAGTGCAGTACAATGGATTTAATTGTGTCTGAGTGCAGTACTTGCTAGTCTGTCCCGACAAAAAAAAAAGGTATCACCACGGCATTCGTTTCCTAGAGCCTGAGCCACCTCCCAGGCACGTCAGGAGGCATCTCTTCAACTACACTGACGAGATCCAGAACAAAACACATTTACAACTACTGGACCGGACAGTATATATACAAACAATAAACAACATTCATCGAGGGACCCTCACCATCTTTCTAAACTCCCGACCTCTGAATTCCGTTATCGGGGTCCAACCACCACCTATTGCTGAGGAAGAGCTTCAGCTGCCTCATGACAATCGCGCAGCTTTGGTTCAATTACGCTCTGGATTTTGCTGTAGGTTTAACTCCTTTTTACCCAGAATCGATCCCGATATACCCCCAATATTTGTCCAGCATGTGAAGGTACACCGTACGAGACTAACCATCTATTCACATGCCCTATCGAACCCCCTCTTCCTCTGTATCAAACCTGTCGAAACAGCACGGTTTCTGGGTCTATCGTTAGACGAAGACGAGAGGTGACTAAACCTCACTAACAGAGTATAGTAAGCTGCTACAACAACAACAACAACATTTAACCCATACATTGAACCAGACTCCCAAAAATATTGTACACAGAAGGAAGCTTGCGAATGGTAGGACAGGTCCGCATGTTTTTGTACCGAAATGCGAACGAAAGGATTTTTTCCCAGCGAAAATCAATGGCAGAGAATGCTTTCGGAGAGGCACAACTTCGAAGCGCATCTGTACTTTGTTAGACAGTCAGGCAGTCTTATGGGTAATCCAGTTTCACATAATAACATCAGAACTCCTGGAGGAATGCTTCACCGTCTTCAATATGCAGGAAGCAAAGAACACCGTTTTGTTGCTCCGAGTACCAGGACATGAAGTTTATAATGGCAACTAGCAGGGGGAGTGTATTTCTGCTATGAAAAAAATATCTGCGATGTGTAGTCGGCGTAAAATTGTACGTGCCTGCATTTGCGAAACAACATCAAGACGCACACCACAAATAGGAGCAGGAGCTTAGGTAAACACGCAAAAAGGGTGTAAGCGCCAATTATAAAAAAAAATAAACATGCGGACTGTCTAACGAAATTAGGCGTTATCTCACAATTCCATCGATTTGAACTCTTTTGTGGGCTTATCTTAGCCCTCACGATGGAATTTATCAAAGACTGGGAGGACAGGGAATACACACGGCACCGAATGGAGAGTCCAGGACAGAGGAAAACTTATCAGTTTATCGTTCGCCACAGAAGAACATCAAATAAGTTGCTGGCTTACGAATTTCTTTCTGCCCAACCTAATATTTTCCCGCTGGTGTCAAAGTAGTTTACATTTGATTGACGAATACCTCCAAAGGCTTTTCTACTTTTCGAAGCGGGCTTAGAACTCGTCGTATTAGTTTCCACTGTCTTTTGGGATATTTTGAGCGGAATTTTTAATCCTCACCTCACGAAGGCTGCTGATGGAGCTGTACGACCTTGTGCTTTATCAAATATCGCTGCGCGAGATTCGATCGAGGTGCTGGCACATTATGTTTCCATTTTTATAATGACAAAAAGCGAGTATAATAAAGAAAACCTTTTGTACACAAAAGTAGCTGTACGGAACTAGCGACAACTGCGACACCGAGGTAGTTCCCAAAACTGTGCAACTGACACTGAATTGTGAGGATATAGAGTAAGGTTGAGGGCGCACCTCGTTTGTGAATGTAATGTACTAGAAAATGTTGAGAAATAAACAACAGCTAAATTAATGAGCAAATATTACGCCTAAATTGCATCAGTTCGAAATTTGACCGAATTGTAATTAAATTTCAGCGCCACTCAATAATGAACTGAAAACGGAATAAATAACGTAAAGGTTGTACGAGTATATTTAGGCAAATACTTAATTGCTTGGACACCAACAAAAAAAAAATTTTAAATTAAAAAAAAAAACAAAAAAAAAATAAATAAAAATTAAAAAAAAAAAAAAATTTTTTTAAATATAAAAAAACAATATTACAAAAAAAAAAAACAGAGTGACGCTATAATAGTAGATTAAAATATCTAGCAAAATATCGAATTTACCGATTAATATGAGCAGTTTTTAGAATTTCTTTAATTTTTGTAATTTCGCGTAATGCACTCACACCTAGAAATTTTATTAAGCATACGCCACACTAACTGATTCCTCTTTCTCAAACACAATTTACTTGACTTTTGCTTTTGGTTAAACCCAACGAAAGGTGCGAGATTTTACAACTTCCAAAAGCGTCACATTTACATAAACGCATACAAATACAAGTACCCAGTAGAAGAATTTACTTGTACCGAACTGGTCACTTCGAAAGTGGTTGTATTTGTTGTTGTTGTAGCAGCTTAAACGTTCCGCATAGGTATACTGGGCTGCTGCTGAAGTGACAGTCCTTGACCGGATATAAATCCGGGTCGTTCCTGTTACATAGAACGGACTGTCGTGGGAACGAAACTGGTCGTTGACGTTGCTGTCGCTGTCTGAATAGACAAAAGGCTGCAGCGTACAGATTATGCAGTGCACTTTTGTAGAGACTTAGTGCAAGTTGTAGGTTTAGTAAAACGAAAAAAAAAATTTTGGGAGAGATTTCATGACCAAAAAACAAGGATTATTGATCGATAGATATTTTATATTCACTAAATCTTATTAATTTTTCACAATAATGATAAAAACATTTTCAAAAAAAAGAAAAATGATGGAAAATCGCAAAATGCTAACCACTTTTAACCACAGTCTCACCTATTTTCATTTAAACAAAATTAGAGGCACACATTCGTGAATAAAAAAATGTCATCCGATTTACGCTCATTCAAAAAACGAAGTGAAAGTAGCGATGAAAAAGCTTAAAACCAAGAAATCCCCGGATATGATCACATCACTGGAGAAGAGTACTCAAGCAACTCCCACAGTAGGAATATCTTTCCTCACGCATATATACAATGCCCCAATGATCCTTAAACCCGGAAAAAAACCCGAAAAGTGGAATCTAATCGCCCCATCAACTTGTTGTATTTTACCTTAACATTTTTGAAGTCACTATTTCACAAAAGAATGATGTCCATAAATGAAGACCGAAAATTAATCCCAAATCACCAATTCGGCCTTAAAAAAACAAGTACATAGACTCGTAAATATTAGGTGCGCAACTAAGTTCTTGGTGTTTTTTTGATGAAAATACAACTTGATTCTGAAAAAGTGGTTCCAAGTGAATCATTGAAAGTACTGGAACTGCTTGCCAGCTAGACCAACTGTCCAATCAATCGAAACAGGTGATAGTCGGACGGCGTAATATCTAGAGAATATGGCGGGTGGGCCAGGATTTCCCCTTTTAGTGTTTCCAGGTAGGTTTTAACAGGTTTGGCAACGTGACACCGAGCGTCGTCATGCTGTAGAACCACTTTTTCATGCCTCTCCGCGTATTGCGCCCGCTTCTCGCGCAGTGCTCGGCTCAATTGCATCAATTGAAGCCGATACCAATTCCCAGGGATGGTCTCGTTTGGTTTTAACAGTTCATAATAAATAACACCAACTTGGTCCCACCAAATACATAGCATAACCTTCGCAGCGTGAATATTCGGCCGAGGCGACGACGTAGAAGCATGATCGGGCAGCCCCCATGACTTTATTTTATTTGGATTGCTGTAATGAATCCATTTTTCATCACCCGTCCCGATGCGATGAAGAAAACCCTTCCTTTTTTGTCGTTGGAGCAGTTGTTCAGAGTTGTTCGCGAAAAAATGACGTTCAACATCTCTTTGTTTTAACTCATAAGGAACCCCAGTCCCTTGTTTCTGAATCATTCCAAAAGCATGCAATCGCTTGGAAATGGATTGGCGGGTAACTCCTAATACTGAAGCAAGCTCGTCTTGCGTTTGACACGGATCCTCATAGAGCTATGCCTCCAATTCAGCGTCTTCGAAGGTTTTTGGCCTTCCTTTACGCGGACGGTCGTCAACAATAAAATCACCGTCTTTGAAGCGACGGAACCAATCTCAGCACTTTGTTTCACTTAAAGCAGCATCTCCATAAACTTTCTGTAGCTTTCGATGCGCTTCAGCCGGCGTTTTTTCGAATGAAAGAGGAAAATCAACACTTCTCGCAAAGGACGATTATTCGGCACAAAATCAGACATTTTCACAAAACCAAAAGTATATGATACCAAAACAAAATCACTAATGTGTCGAAGCAGTTTTTTTACCATATGTCTAAGCTTGGTTTATGATGTTTAGGTTATGTTAGAATCGACTAGCACACACTGCTGGCGGCATCTATTGACAAACAGCGGGAACTTAGTTGCGCATTTAATAATATTCACAAAGCATTTCTCGATATATGGCAAGCCTTCGACCGCGTCTGGCATGACGGTTTACTTTGTAATATAAGGGCTACTCTATCTACAAACCTATATATCTTTAACAAGTCCACCCCTAAAAAATCAGCACTTTATTGTAAAACAAAATGCAGAATAATCTCAGCTCTGCCTTGCCGGTTTTCGGTACTACGCCTCCGTACATATAAATAAATAAATATATATACATATATATTAGCAGTATGCACGACGTATAGGCGATGGAGCCAGAACGCTTCAAATTAAAAATGTTTCGATGAAGGCTATAGAATAAATATGGCTTGCAATAAAAATAAAATTTTGACACATCTTAAATGACGTAAAAACATGAAAAAATCAAACGTTCTAATATAAAATGTTATAATTAACTAAATATTATACAAAAAAATAAAAAAATAAAATAACTAAATAGCTACATCCACACATATAATATTTGGTTAATATTGATTAAAAATCACGTAACTCATACGCCCTGGTGTCTCACAGACGCCATGAGCGTACTTATGTATATGTACAGTATAATAAGTACTCGTATAGTAGTAGTGCAATGAAAAGGGAATGCATGTCTGAAAAGGTGTGTCCGATAGGTACCTACAATAAATAAATAAATAATTTGTGTGGACATTCTATTCCATCTAAAGGTTGACAAATAGTGAAATACCATTAATGAGACAATTTTATTCATTTTCTTGATTTAAGTATAATTGTTTCTATGGCGCTTATAGGTACGTGTCAGAACGATGAAGTATGCAGTTTATTGTGTAATTATTTTGTTTTTGCAGAACTGACTTCACTCCAATACCAGAAAATGCATATTACAAGTAAAGTAATTTGGCAAATCGCTAAATTAGTATTCAAGTAAATTAATTCTCATGAGTTTGTTTTCATCTAATTTCGAAGAAGTAGCTGGGTAGGTAGGTTAGTAGGTAGACAAGTGGAAGCGGCAATCGGCCTTTGAACCAAAAGTTACTTAGACTGTTGCCAAAGTAAGTAAGCATAAATGAGTATATGAACAAAAAATGTATGTGTCAAACATACATTTTTCTGGAAGGTTTAAGGCTAAGACACACCGCTAAATAAACCCACCAAAGCTAGTTTTTATGATACGACTCTATTTCAGGTTTTTATTCAATGTGCTGAACAATGGGGAAAAATAAAAAATAAAATAACATCCAAATTCCTTACAATTTTGCATTTACGCTGCTGGAGATAATAATAGGTATAAATTTGCTTATGGGGCTGAAGTGTGGAATATTTTAATAAGCGCGGAAAAATAAAATTATATGCCATAATAATTATTTGTAATCAAATTATAATATCATTTTAAACATTCACAAGAAATTAGTTTTATAGCGTCATAAACTTAGCGAATAAATATCTGATGGCTCCTCCGACTACTTATAGATTAGTGGATACGAATGCGCAAGTTCTGAGAGCAGAAGAATAGAAAGGCCTCCCTTGTATTGAAACTCTTAAGTGGGGAAGGACTTCGCTTCATTTGGTGTGCCTTCCTTGTGCCGCTTTGTTGAACGCGCCTAATATTGCGTGGGAGATTCGCAAGCCAAACAAGAAGAAGTGGAACCACTTTCAGTTTCTTATTATGTAGAGACAAATCACTCTATTGAAACTCAAACTATAAACCACCGTTGTAATCATAAAATAAAATAAATAAATAATTGGCGCGTACACGCGTGCTGGATGCCAATTCGAGAACTTATGCAATACTTGCTAAGTGGCGCTTTTCGTTGCCAGCCTTTAGGTGGATTAAGTTCGGATCGCGGTTGGACTAAATGATTTCCTATTCTTACACATGCATTTGCAACCAGAAGTCTTCGATTTTTTAAACTCGCATTAGTGTGCGTAGGCGAAAGAGAATATTTCCAAACATTTTTTTTTTACCTGAAGTTTTTAGCAAAGTTTATTTAATGCCTTATAACATGGTGTGCTCAAATAACTTTACTATTTATGGAAAAACTTTTTAGTTATTGCATCTTTATCAGAAAGATTTTTGATAAAGTTATGGTTCGGTAAGATTTCGGGATTAGAAAAATCATTGCATGCAGAAATTTTATTTTTTAATTTTTAAGAAAGTTGTGGTTTGGCTAGGTTAGGTTAGGTATTAATGGTTGCCCAGATAGTGGGCCCACTTGGACGAAAGAAGTTTGGTTCATCCTACCACTGCAAGAGGGGGAAAAGAGGTGAAAGAAAAAGGACGAATGGGAAAGGGATGGGGAGGGTTGAGTGATTGTGGACTATGAACGGTGACTAGTCTGCGGTTGTGTTAAACTCTTTATGCTGCTGATGAAGTTCATCAGATTTTTGTTATCAAGAACTGCTATATCAGAAGGCGCAGAAAAGAAGTGAGAACCAAGATCCTTGAATCTTAGTCACGCGAGAGCAGGACTCGAAGTAATTCCGAGTCACACGGCATGTATACTCCACGGACAGTTCCCCGTGAGGATGCCCACGAGATTTGAAAGATGAGATTATGTCATTCTCAGGATATCCCTCGAACGCCTCCTATCCAAACGTGACCAGAATGACTTCACGACTTTACACGTTCGTGTACTTGCCCAACGCTCGCTGAGTTGTGGCAAAGTCCATCCTTCCAGGAGTAGAGCGCAGGTTGTCAAGGGGATCCCGATCCTCTTCAGTTTCCAGCAATGTCACTGTGATCGGGTACCCAAATTAACATTATATCGAAAAATTCTGATGCAATCGAGAGAGAGACTAGGCATTCCCTGACCAGTTTCGAATGCACCATAATAGAGCCTAGGGCCTTAATTGCCGCTTGGCTATCGGAGTAAATATTTACCTCCTTAACAGTTATTACGCAAGTAAGTAGCCAGTCAGCTGCTTCTTTAATTGCGGCCACCTCTGCTTGGAACACTGCAGTGATCCGGTAACCTGAATTTGAGTTTGATGGTGAGCTCTTTGCAGAATACTCCTCCTCCAACCCTACCGTCCATCTTCGAGCCATCCGTGAACAGGTTAACTAGGCCCTGTCCCCAAATGTTCGGTATGAGTACCGAATAATGTTTGTCTTAGCTTAATGCGCCATTCGTTCACCCAATGAGTTATTTTATCAAGTCTTCTCTATAGTTTTTGGGAGGTCACATGAGTTGGGAGTCAATTGTGAGTACATTGTGAATAGCAAGTATAGGAAGGGGCCCATAATGATGCCTTGGGGCACACTTTCACATAGTTCAATCTGTTCTTGGCCTTGTTTGACAAAGAAATATCGATTTTTAAGGTAGTAGTCACCTACCTAGGACTTAATAAATATGTAACAAATTTTTATTTTATAGAGTAAGCCATCACTTTAAGGCATCCCGAAATAACGGGATCGACAATAATTCATAATAAAAATAAAAAAATTATTACGTGTTGAATTTTTACTAGAAAGATTTTTTTTTTGTTTTTGTTTTGTTGAGAAAGTTATGGTTCTGGCTGAATCCCGGGATTTCGATATTTTAAAAAAATGTCCCGTATTTTGTTTTTCAAAAAAGTTATGGTTCGGGGTCAGTTCTGTAATTCCGGGATCAGCATTAATTCGGAAATAAGGGGATCGCCAATAATTGATAATATTAGCATCCCTAGTAAAAGTACTATCATAATTGCACATTTAAATGTCAGCCGCAAAATTTATATTGACTGGTAAAATCGTTATTAATTAAAGCCAAAATAAATATTTGACACTAATTAAAATCTTGAATACACACTCAAAATTCCAATAAAAAAGAAAAAAAAGTGTTGAATTATATAACAAATTTTACATTTCTCTTCCCTCCCTGTCTTTTGATCAGTACAGCTAAATAGATGTTCGGGAAGCATAATGACCAAGACTGATTTAAGATTTGCGCAAAAATTTATGGCCGGCATACATATATACTCGTATGTATATACTTGTGTGTGCATATGTATGCTTCTACTTGTGTGAAATAAATTTCGAGACCAACGACAATGCTGCGACGCAGCAATTGATGAGGTTAACTGCCGGGTGTTCAAAAGTCTGCGGCTGTCTAATGAATTTGTTATTTTTAAATCAAATTTGATTCTAGCCAAAAATAAATTTCGCCAAAACAAAAAAGATAAATTGCACACAAAAATGCAGATAACAAAAATAAATCAGCAAAACAAAATGATAAATGGCAATTGTGAAGATACGCGCAGAGTGACTATGAGTGCGCGAGGGGTAGCGAAAACACGCGGCTCTAAGCAGTTTGGGTGGGAGGAAAGGAGGCACACACATTTGTACATATGGTGGCCGGCAAAAAAATGCTATACATCCTCACACTAGCATTTTCAAAGAAGGAAGTAATGCATGGATGACAGAATGTTTAATTGAGCTACGGGGTGGTCCACGAGGTGTGGCAAAGCTATTACATAAAGTTGTTTCGCTTGACACACAAATTATATGAATACGCTGATTTTTGCATTTCTTCTTGAAAACGTCCATATGTATGTAAGAATAATTATCCGACTGCACAAATGCGTACATACACATGTACATATACGTATTTACATATTCGTATGCGCGCTAGTGTGTGTGCCAACCGCATTTGTTTTCATGGCAGGTATTGACTGCCTCCCTGACTAGTGTACACAAAAATTGGAAAAATATGTGCGAACCAACAGTGAAAAAATGAAACGAGCAAAATAACAAGAATACAAATCATAGGAAAAAACTAAAAATTTTGAAACGTTTCATATTAAGGTGTTTTTCTATTTTATGGAGGATTTTAAGATTCTGGCTAGCGCTTTGAAGATGAACGAATAAACAAACTGGCAGAATATTTGGTTAATAGTTTTGTTTTTCTTTGTTTTGTTTTATACACACATATGTATGTGTATGTATGTAGATACGTTTGATGATTCGTAGAAATTTGTGAATCAAAAGTTTGAATAAAAAAATTGCCAAATACTCATTGAAGAAGTGTGAATTGATGAAAAACGAGCATGCAGCGATACGAAGATGCATAAAATTTACTAAGCAGATGCATGCAAAGGCGTTCGAATACTCTTAGTAAAACTGGCATCAAAATTGGGGCAGTCGTATAGAGGAACCACATCAAAGGACTTCAAACGGCTGAGTTAACAAATGGTTGGTCGAATATAAACCAATATGGAGATATCGGTAGGCGTAAACATAATATGTACATATGTATTTGTATGAAACAGGGAAATCTTATAAATAGAAAACTCGCACGAAAATGCTGTGGAATTCGTTTCTTCTAATGAACAACAAAAATTATAAGCTTGCCGGTATTTATGTGATTTTTAAAAAATTCATTTTTATACGAATGCATTTAATAAAAAATTAACGAACAAAAACACTAAAAAAAAAAATAGAAAAAATCAATAAACAAAATTAAAAAATAACTTAAAAAAAAATTAAAAGCAAATAAAGTAAAAACATAAACTAAAAAAAACATATATAAAAAATTAAATAAAAAAGATTAAAAAAAGCTAAAAGTAAAATTAAAGAATCAACTAAAGAAAATATAAAAGCACTAACCAGTACCGGTGATTAAAAAATAAACAAAAAAAAAGAAAATTAACTAAAAAAACTAAAAAATCAACTAACCAGTGTCGGTGATTAAAACATAAACTAATACAATTTAAAAAATTTACTAAAAATAAATATAAAAAAATCAATTTAAAAAATTTTAACTTAACCCTTAAAAAAGTAAAAGCAAATAAACTGAAAAACCCATATAAAAAATAAACTAAAAAATAAAAATAAAAAAAAAGCTAAAAATAAAATTAAAAACTCAACTAACCAGTGCCGGTGATTAAAAAATACATCAAAAAAAGTTAAAAAATAAACTTAAAAAAAATATAAAAAAATTGAAAATTAAACTTTAAAAAATTAAAAGCAAACAAACTAAAAAAACAACATATAAAAAAATAAACTAAAAAAAATTAAAAAATAAACTAAAAAAAATTCAAAAATCAGCAATAAAAAAAAATATATAAAAATCAACTAACCAGTACCGCGTTGGTTATCCGCTAGAAAAAATGTTAGCCGGCTATGCTTTGTTTTGCAGAAGATGTTTTCCATTTCAATTCAACCGGGCTATTCGGGTCATGTTCTTCGATTTCGATGTAACTCAAATATGTTGCTCTCTGGTCAAAATAATGAGACACGTATTTTTTTGTTCGCGCGAAAAAAATTTATTTCGAGAGTTATCGACAATTTTGTGTTAAGGCTCAAAATCGATTTTTTTTAATTATATAAGAAACATTTTTTTTTAAATGCCCATAACTTAGTCAAAAATGAACCGATTTTAATAATTCTGGGCTCAAACTGATCGTCATTACTTACACGAGCGACTTCATGTAGAAACAATTGCAAAAAAGTAGTTGAAAATTTTGTATTTAGCAAAACAAAAAAAAAATTGAAATTTTTTCGAAATTCAATATTTCAAAAATTGTATTTTTTTTTTATAACTTTTTCCAAATCAAGAGGACACCTCAAACTTCAATTGAGCTGAATGCCCAGTAGCTAAAATGAGTTGTTTTTGAGTAAAAAACCTGTTTCGCACTTTTTGTTTTTTGCAAAATCAAAAATTTTCAACTACTTTTTTGCAATTGTTTCTACATGAAGTCGTTCGTGTAAGTAATGACGACCATTTTGAACCCAGAATCATTAAAATCGGTTCATTTTTGACTAAGTTATGAGCATTAAAAAAAAAAAATCTCATACAGGGTGGGCCATATAGCGTTTGCTTTTTGAACCACCTATTTTTTTGAGAATGGTAACCCAAATGACATGTCAAATGTGTTCATAATTTACTTAAAGGTTTGACATTTACGAAATGGGACGCTATACGCTTGAAGAAATTGGGAAATATTGAAAACATATTTCCAAAGTGGTGAGTCTTTTTCTTCTTCCACGGTTACAGTAAAATGCTATGCGAACCATCCAGAGACGATTGATGCGTTAAAACACGAAATCGAAGTTGTCACTCATGAAATTGGAGCCCAAACAATCGAAAATGTGCTTAAAACTTGGGTTGAGCGAATGGCCTACTGTAAAGCCAGTCGTGGCAGTCATTTGAACGATATTATTTTTCATTCATAAATGACAATGTTCAATCTTCAAAATAAAAAAAAAGTTTGAAAAAATATTGATTAGTTGTTTTTATAGCCTATTCAAAAAGCAAATTTTACATGTCCCACCCTGTAGTATTAGAATTTGTTGATGAGAAAGACTTGGTTAAGATTTTTTTGTGGTGTTCCCACTTTTCTTAATTAATTTTTAATTAAAGCAAATATCAAAATTAAATTAAATACTAGGATATGGGTATCATACAAAATACCGGCCGCCGTAGCCGAATTACACTCAAGGGAAAATATTTTTGAAAATTGCAAGGAAAGATTTAGTCGTTTTAATTATCTACAATTTCACTTTCTCTGTATATAAATTTATATATCGTATGCCATTATTCGGCACATAGCTGTACATATGCATGTGCATATACTCGTACAATCATCGAGACATGCTATAATAATAATAAGTAAACACTATTAGAATAATTTGCCGACTGTTGCTAACAAGCAATTCATGCTTGAGCTCCAATGCTGCCGACGAAATTGTCATGGTAGAAGGCACAAGTGCACACATACATATACAAGTAGGCATATTTCTTTGGGCTTCTTTTTCCGGCCACTTCATACTAACCATACTTTGGTTTTTGTTTTTTGTGCACTGCATACAGGAAAGAGGAAAATTATGGTAATAGAGAGAGCAAGAGATTCTAGCTTGCAGATGGTCGGGACCCAGCACGGGAAGGGAATTAATTAAAGAAATAGAAAAAGGAAAATGTCTGAAGTATTTGTTATTATTGCCTGGTAGTAAACAAAATGTGCGTAGGCAACTGCGTAAGTTATGCCGATACTAGCAGACTAAACCATGCAGCAAAATTAGATAAATGGAAAAAAGTGAATATTTATAGTATAATTAGAGAAATATAAAAACGAGAGAAAAATAGACAAATAAGTGTAAGCGGCAGGGAAATAAACAAATTTCGGACGATAGAAAAACGAATGGACAATGCTACTATTTTACTATTAATACGTATCACGTATGTAGTATGTATGTATGTATTTACATATGCCCAACCATACGAGGTGCGGCTATCAAATAACGATGCTGATGCTGCTATAGCAGAAGCACCCACCCTTATGCTACGCCAAAACGACCGCCAACTGTTCAGAGAGAATCCTTCTCTATCGAATGCAGTACCTCTCGCTCCCGTAAACAAACCAATACAGCCATAGAATTTCATAGTCATTAGATTGTGTATATTCATATCCATGCTCCAATTCCAAGAAAGAATCATGCATAAAATTTTCCAAATTATGGAAGCATCGCTCGTGTGTTCTTCTGAAAAGTTCTGTGCCAGGTTATTCCGTATTGTTCGCCAGGAGATTTTTCGTCAAGTAGCCCATCAATTGTTTTTAACGAGAAACCTCTATTGAAAATACTAATTCTGAATTCGAGTTTGTTGTATCTGTGAGAG
The DNA here is from genome assembly GCA_037575425.1 of Anastrepha fraterculus. Lineage (NCBI taxonomy): Eukaryota > Metazoa > Arthropoda > Insecta > Diptera > Tephritidae > Anastrepha > Anastrepha fraterculus. Next base: position 58,506 of record JAYXIM010003780.1, read on the forward strand.
AGAAGGCGGCACACTGGAGGAGCTGATAAAATAAGATATCCAGCACTGCACCGACCAATGAAAGATTTGCATTTTCAGGTTAGAGAAGTGCTGTATATCGATCGAGATAGCAAATAAGTATGTACGAAATATTTTGCAATAGCAGCATCGTTATTTAATAGACACACCTCGTATTAATAATGCTAGAGATTTCTTCCGATTTGACTTGATGTCCCGCACAAGAAAGCGCGTGCTTGCACAGCCGGTGGCAAAATCGCCATGGCAGCAAAGCCATTTGTCACAGCGGGAGCATTTCTATAATCAGTATGGACACAAGCTGAGTGAGCAACGAAGGCACAGTGGGGGTGAGAGAACTTGGTTAGGCAAAAATAAATAAGCACATTTCATGTACATATGGCAAAGGTTAAATAAGAGGTGCCATACCATAACGTCGTAACCTGAACAGTGGCCTTAACCATCACCATCACTGCTTTCAGAACTACAGACAATCGGTTAGCATCTGTTGTGCAAATAGCGTGGAATGGACTGTGGATGGACGAACATTTTTTCCAAGCACTCAGGCAATATGGGTAAGACACTAAAGGCTTAGAGATGGGATTTAATGAAACAAGGATGGACAGGTGGGGTGGGTATTCATTACCCAGGGGTTTTTTGAACTTTAGTAGTTTGTCGGGGGAAAGAAAATGTAGCTCGTTCATTCTCAATGCATCCGACCCAAAAAGTGGCACAACGGCGTTTTCTCTGCTGTGCAATCCCCATCCTCCAAATCCTCAAAAAAAAAAAAGTTTGTACATCGCTGAACTTATGCTGTCCTCTTTCACTATGCCCAGTAACTAGTCTTATCAGGGTTCATAGTTCACACCTTCTCTGTGTGAGAAGGAATTTTTCTGTCACCTTACCAGGCCTTTTCAGGAAACACTTGGATGTTTTGCAGGTCTCGGAAATTGCCCCAATGATTCCCAAGAGATTTGCCAATAGAATATAATTATCGATAGAATATCTTCTTCTTCTTCTATCTATCTTCTTTAATTGGAACGATAACCGCTTACCCGATTTTGGCCAAGTTTAACAAAGCGCGCCAGTCGTTTCTTTCTCGTGCTAACCGGCGTCAGTTGGACACACCAAGTGAAGCCAAGTCCTTCTCCACCTGTTCTTTTCAACGCAGAGGAGTCCTTCCTCTTCCTCTGCTACCACCAGCAGCTACCGCGTTGAACACTTTCAGAGCCGACGCGTTTGTATCCATTTGGACGGCATGACCCAACCAACGTATCCGCTGGATCTTTATTCGCTGCGCTATGTCCATGCCGCCGTAAAGCTCATACAGCTCATTGTTCTATCGCCTGCGATATTCCCCGGCACCAACGTGCATACGTCCAAAAAATCTTGCACAGAATCTTTCTCTCAAGCACTCCAAGCGTGGTTTCATCGGGTATTATCATCGCCCACGCTTCTGCGGCATACGTTAGGACGGGCAGAATGAGTGCCTTGTAGAATCTTAATTTTGTTGGTCGAGAGAGGACTTTACTACTAATTTGCCTTCTTAGTCCAAAGTAGCAGCAGGTGTTGGCAAGAGAGAGTGATAGCATATCACTAATTCTAGTTTTAATGTTTGAAGTTCTTTTTAGCGCCCCTAAAATGTCAAATTCGAACTGGTTGCAGCACAAGTAACGATTTGAGTATTTGGACCATAAACAAAATCTGCAAGAATGTCTTCCTTATCAGCACAAGTAACGATTTGAGTATTTGGACCATAAACACAATCTGCAAGAATGTCTTCCTTATCAATTTCTTGAGCCTTCGTTGGCTAAAGCTCAGTCATTTATTTATTCTTATTTCTTTCACTAAGCGGCATTCACTTTTCAGCTAACGTAACAAATTAAAAGATGATCTTGCTTTGGAGGCTTATCTAAGGCCGAGTTCAAGTGATGATAAAAACGACAAGCTGTTTTGAATTGTAATCGAATTTCGCAAAAACAAATATTTCCTATAGCTGCCATTCTACCACTCGCCTTTGTACATAAAGTTAAAACAAACCTAACACAACAAGGCGCCGGAATATTACATTTTTATTAGTTATTTTTCACTTAATATTGTAAAGAACATTGAAATAAAATAAGACTTATGATTACATAGTTTTAAAAGCATTTCACAAATAATTAATCGCAAATAAAGGGAATAACTTAACAAAAGAACTGGTTGAATGTTGAAACTCAAAGCGAATCATATAACCGGAGAAAAAAAACAAAGAAAAAAACGGGAGAGTGAGTAAAACAAGTAAAGAAAAATTAATAATGAGTGAACTGCCATATCAGCAGAACCGGCAAAAAGGGAAAAAGTACGAATGCCTATCAAGTATGTAAGAATGTGTCTATGAATGTATGAGTGTATGTATATATTTAAAGAACACAAACAGGCAAATCAACTTACAAGACACCCAAGCCCAAAGAAAATAATGAAAAAGTGAGCGCACATAGTAAATACAGACCCAACACGCATTGAAGACTATTTTCACAGCCTTAGGGAATTTTGTTGATATCTAACGCTGGTTCGCAAGTTGAGATTGAGTGGGGAATAATAACTTTCTCCACTACGTCATTGGCAAATTGCAATAATTGCATGAAAGATTCTCACATGCGTTTAAAAAAGTAATAAAGAACGTTCTTACTCAGAAAATCAATAATAAAACAACAGCTTCAAAATTTTTAAATTACTATGGCTCTCAAAAATGGGTCTTGTGACCTTTTAGGATTAGGACATTCTCGACTCCTTAACACCTACTCAAAATACCTTGTGTTCATAATACCCTGCGTTGGCAAGCCTTTTACTGTTTTATCTAATTAAAAATAACCCTACAGGATTACCAAAATTATTTTCCTCAAACTTTAACAAAAAAATTATTTATTGCGGATTATTCAGTTTTTGGTGATAAGAGAGAGTTTTTGTTCGCGGATTGTACCGTCGAATGATGCACAACGCTTAAAAAATAAGTATATCTGCCAAAAACCTACCGGACACTGCAAACCGAAAAAATACAAAAAGAGACAACAAATAACTGCATACAAACTTCTCCGTGCAATTAGATGAATGTAAAATTTTTTTAGCAAATGCTCTTGTTTTGTGATTGTTGTGTGTATTCTGAAGTACAAAAAAAGTATTATTTTCTGTTCCCGCTCTCTTTAAATACTTTGTGTAACGATATCAAGTAGTCGCTCAGCTATTATAGCCCTGCATCAGCTAGGAGCACGCAACTGCGAGATAGCACGGAAGCTTGGAATTGCACGTTCATTGGGTTCTCGTGCAATCAAACGATTTTAGGAGCTTGGTAATGAGGGTGACCGTCCTGGAAGAGGAAGAAAACGAACTGTTAACACTTCCAGCAACCGAAAAATCATCAAAAAAAGTGCAACGAAATCCTATGGTCTCAATTAGGAAAATTGCTCGTGAGACAGGCATCAATCGTGAATCAGTTCGCCTTATAAACTACAAAAATACCAGCTGCTTACGGATAAAAACAAGAAAGTAAGACTCAAAAGATGTCGCTCACTCCAACGTCGGGCTGGGAAAAAATCGTCTTTACGGATGTGAAGCTGTTTACCGTTGAACAAGCTCACAATCGTGAAAGCAACAGAAAGTGGTCTACAGAAGCCCCGGGACCTTCGTCCATTGTTGAACATATTTAAAATACAGCCCAAAGCGCAAAAATAACCCAAGAGTGGAGCAAGGCCAATTTCCCCCCTTTCATTACTTCCCAAGATTGGCCACCCTACTCACCGGATCGGAATCCGCTAGATTACAGCGTATGGTCGATTTTGGAAGCAAGGGTCTGAGCAAAACGCCGCAAAACTTTGGAGTCCCTGAAGCAAGCGTTGCGTCGAGAGTGGGATCGTTTGAGCTTATGTATTCGTGCTAAAGGTGGCCACTTCGAAACTGGCTGAATATAATGTTACTCATACATTGTCTATTAAAATTTCACAATTTGTTTTGAGCTATTATCAATGATAAACGATGTTGCAGTGAAAAAAAAAAATACAAAAATATAAGTAATACAAATATTCAATTATTACGTCAGCAAATCAGCTGATTCTATCAAATTCACCAAGCGCAGCTTAACAGTTCGCGGATATCACAACCTTGTGCATCTTTCTTTATTTTGCTTGCGTTTGCTCACGCACACACAACAGACATCCAATTAAGCCTACAACGAAGCGATCGTCCTGCGCTAGACGGAGATACGTACATCAAAAGAGCCTCCAGAGCACTAACAAGTAGTTAAAATAGATTAAGATTTGTAAACTCAATGCTAGGCGTAAGTATTCTTCTAAGCGATCCAGTAAATATTATTTACTTACTTTTAATCAGCGATCCAGTAAATATTATTTACTTACTTTTAATCAACCCGAGCTGAAGTTTAAAATCACTTTTTAATCAAGTCGAGAAACACTTCATTCATCATAAAAAAAAACTGGTCGCTCTTGTCGCGAAGGCTATGATTCTTAATTGGATTTACTATTGAGAATCAACGTCGCAGATTTAGAAAAAGCAGATATCTCAAGTACCCAGGAATATCTGCTCGGCAATTCAGAATTATAAAAAATATTTGGCACAAAACTAGTACTATTTCGCTGTTTTCCCAGCTGCTTTCATTAGTCACGCGAGGAGTAGCGACATCTGTGCTCAAAGTATCATGGTGACAATCGATCTTCTCATCTATCGAATTTTGTATTAATAATGTGTGATCTATGAAGGAATACAGCAGAGAGTAAAGAGAGAGAAAAGAGAGCAAAAGCGAAAGTCAAGGTTATACATCCACCCCAGCTCGGCACTGCTGCCTTTCCTACAGGGAAACAACAACTACATATACATATTTAATTATGTGCACATTCATACGTGTATATATGTACATGTGTATGGTTGAACAAGTGCACACATGACTTGCTTTGAGAAAACAAAACAATAAAAAGTATGAAATAAAGCTGATAGTATTTTAGTAAATAACAGCACTCATTCAGCAAAAATTGTAATTAATGGAAATGGCAAAAAATATTCTAAGCTATCTTTGCCGGTATGTGAAGATATCATCCTTCTATGGAAATACATAGTATTTATTTGAGGAGCATTCACTGTCTGTTTTCGTTGATAACAAATATTGTTAAAGCAATAAATGAGGTGCGGTGAAAGTGGTTCGCGGGATGGAGTGATTCGCAGTAGAGCGTTTTTTGTTTTGTAGTTTAGGTGAGGAAAAGCCACCTGCTGATTTCTTCTTATCAACTGGCTTAGATTGTTCTCCCTTAGAGATCTGAGGAAATAAGTTATGAAAGTTTTTTTAGTGTTGAAATATAAGTACTATTTCGCAAAGGGAATTACGTTGCCGGTTATTACTTTGTAATACTCGTACTTGAATATTCGCAATATTGTGCCAGTGACATTGACAGTCTGATGATGTTGGATGTTTTCTTCAATATTAAAAAAAAACAGTTGAGCATTCGTTATATTGAAAAAAGCGAAAGCACAAAAAAAAAAAAACAAAAAAAAATAAAAAAAAAAAAATTAAAAAAAAATTAAAAAAAAAAATTAAAAAACATGTTTTTTGTGCCTCATCATTCAAACGCATTTTGTTATACTAAAGTTAAATGGCGTAAAACCACGCATATTCGAAATTTTTCTAAGTATTCTAATTAAAAAGTATAGAATTTTGTTTGTAACTTATATGAGTATGGTTTTGTAAATTTCAAAAATTTCGATTTTTTTTGAACTATTAACTATCGGTTTTTTTTCTCGAAAATCTGAAAAATTTTTCTTGAGGCCGCCATATATTTAATTTTCAAAAAAAAAAGCTTCGATCAGGCACAAGATTATGTATAAATAAAACTTATTTCTCTTGTCCGATTGATTTTAGATGAATCTCCAAGGACTTGTGACGATCACCGCAAGGGACATCTCGAGAAACGGGATCCACACAAACAGCGATAACTTTTACAATTAATAATTTTATTTTTTGAAATTTCGCTAAAGTCAAGTCGAAATATGTTGTATTAATGCTATGTTTTTATTTTTGTAAAGTAAATCAATTGACTAGCAAAAGAAAAAAATTATTGAAAATCATAATTTTTCGGGCCTAACCCCTTAACAAAAAACGACTAAAAATTTTCTGAAGAAACTGCAGGTGAGCCACTCTACTTTAGTTTCGAAATCAATTAAACATTTCCAGTGCTCAACAATTCAATCTACGTTAAATTTTTGGAGAACTGAAAAAAGCTCCATCTCACTGCTCTATAAATAAATGCTAATAAAGAATAATTTTCGATAGGTTTAAAGCGAGGCAACGGCCAGCAACTATAAATTTAGTTATTTTATGGTGTTTCCATTTTAGCATATCTTAAATTTCTTCTTCTCGCTCTATTTCATTTTCAACTATGAACGATTGTAGTATTTACCAATTTGTTTATCTGTTTGTTGTGACGTTTCGTTGGTAATAATCACACATCGTTTTGCTCGCCAATAGCTAACCAACACACACATACACCCAAAAGGAAACAAAAAAAAATGACAAAAAAAAAAAATAGCCAAATGCTAAAAGAGCAATAAAAAGTCGCTTGCAGAATGGAAAGGAACGTGTAAAATAAGCAATAAAAATCATAAACTCAAATATAGTAACACACAGGCGGTGCGCCGGCTAAGCGGCTAAGCAGGCCCATAAAAAAGGTTCGGACACAGACATAGTATGTAAGCATATCTATTTTATAGATCGTATTTCTCTTCCCCCTTTCGTACCTTTTGATCGACGTCCAGCACCATTATGGGCATGGCGACTTTTCAGGTTTGCGCGACAAAAGCATGAATAGACATTGTTGCAGTGAATATTTCATTTCTTCAACTCCACCTTACTTTTCACACACATGCATATGCACATACATATGAACATAGATATATATATGTATGTATGTATTTATTAGCCATTTGTGATGCCATGCGCGTGCGTCAAATAAAATAACAAAATTATAGAAAATAATAAAAATATCAATAAGTATGTGGCTGTGTAGATATGTATGCATAGTAGTTAGAATACACAGGCAGCCAGCTTTTGTACTGCATTGTTGTATTAGCCAGTATTACCCAGTTATTAATAAAGTCAGAGGCAAACAAAAAAATACACTTGAGTTTGCTAGCTGGCGGAATGTTTAAATGATAAGCCATTATTGAAATTTCTAATTTACATTTGAAATATGCAATGCATTCAAACTTTTTTCCTGAAAACCATTTGAGGCAGGCTGTTTTGTTGTTTCGCCGCCAGCAAGATGAGATGTAGTGAAATACCTGCACAACTTATTAGGTATGCTGCCGACAATTCAAGTGCGAGAGTTTTTACTCTTCTTCTTAATCTTCAATAAAGCTGCACTTTATTCAGCTCAAGGCTTTGTAACGCACAGATATCGTAGGTCTTGATCGAGTAAATCAGCCTTAAATTATCAGCTTGATATTAAACATTTTTTTGATATTTTTTCTCATGCACGCTCTAAGGATCATTCTCTAATCTAAAGCATAGCCACTCAAGGGATATTTAGGAATGCACACCTCTGGGTAATTGGCTCAAAAGGCAATAAGAACGGAATATAGAACTCCTCAAACGGGGAATAGTGGTGTAATAGTTAAAAAAAAAAAAGTTTTCAAATAACCAGGTTATAATAAACAAAAAAACATTTGTTTGACATTTTTTGAAGCATCAAAGAAACACACAAATTTCAAGCACATGAGTGGACTTTTCTAAACATTTTTTCAAGCCAGTCTAGTGTATATTGAAGCTGATCGATCAGAAGTGTATAAAAAAATAAAAAGCACGAAATCAAAATAAAACCTTTTACAGTGTCAGTGCCGTTATTTCACAGTCACATTTCAATATCATTGCAAAACTGTTAGAAATGCTTTCCTCATGCATTTTGAATTGGTGAAAGACGAAGAACAAAAAAAAATCTTTAAGACTTCTGCATACGATTTTCTGGCAGGTTTCCAGAAACTCATACACTATTCCAAATATTATTAGAATTTATTCACAAAACTGAATATACAGTTTGTTACATAAAAGCGTGGTCACTATTACACGTGGATAAAAAATCAGAGCGTAATGTTTCTTTTTTTATGACATAGAGGGCACCTCAGTCCTTCATGCTTTTTGTAAAAAGTCAGCTGTCTGTCAAATTTAGTCTTCAATCGAGTGGTTTTTCGAAATGAGTGCTGTTTATGCCTCTCGCTTTCAAGCAATTTTTCTATGTTCGCACGAAAAAGTCGAAACAGTTCGTTAGCAAGTGGATAAATTGCTATAAAAAGGTCGGTAACGTTGATGATTTTTCTTATCGCGGAAGTACAAGCAAAGTCTCAAAAAAAGACGACGGTGCCAGGCCATAACTGACAATGCAGGAAATTGGACTTGCTCCTGAGGTATTTGCATTGAGTATGAGTTGTTATTATTTTACAGTGACCACGCTCTTATGTAACAGACTGTAACAATTTGCATCTAGATAGTACAAACTTTTTAATCTGAATTTTTGGAAAATTTTCCAGTATGCAGTTTTATAGCCCATGAAATTTTATGATGAAGTACTGGTTTTAACCGGGCTAAAGAATTTCGTTGATTAAAAAAATGATGTTTGCTGTGTTGTTCGTATAAAAAGTGGAATACTCTTTTTAATTTTTTTTCTTCGGCAAACAATTCATTTTTGATATGCAATAAAGTGCAAAAAGCCGTCAGAAAACAATCAGTATCAATTTTGGAGATTTTTTACCCGCTTAAGACAAACATTTATTTAACTAGAATTCCATAAGCCATGTTGCAGTGTACCCGACAACTTTCTAAAAACTCAGATTAAAAAGTTCAAAATTTAAATGCGATTTTGTACAATTTTTCTAAATTTTGTATGAAGTTAAAAAAATTGATTAGAGAACTTGCTGGTACTTTCTAAATTTTTAAATTTTCAAAACTTGAAGGCTATGCTTTTGGCTGACGATTAAACCATAACTTAAAACAAAATAAAATAAAGCATTCTTTACACACAAAAAATTATTCAAGTCTCGATTGCTATCAAGAATTCAAAAGAAGGCAAGCGCTTGTAGCACCCATACTAACATACAGCGGCGATACGAGATGGATACTTAAAGCAACAGACATCGACCAAATAATGAGGGTTGAAAGGAAGGTACTGCGAACAATATATTGGTCCTTTCCGGAGATAGGAGCTTTCACGAGCTCGCAATACGCTTTATAAAAAGTCGAAGAATCAGATGGCTCGGGCACATCCATTCCATAGACAACTACTGAGTCGTCCGGAAAGTAATTGCCGATTTTACATATAGACGGCGTTGAGATAATTGTTTTGAACAGCTTGTGGCTATTTATTTTAATTTTTTCTTTTGACAGTTAGTTGTCAGTTTTAGCTTGCTTTAGAAAAAAAGTGCGCGTAATTTTGTTTATATTTGTTAGTTTGGCGTCAATTTTAATATGTAGCCCACAAAAGAACATTTTCGCCATATTTTACTGTATTATTTCCATAAAGGAAAAAGCGCAGAGTTCATGAGCATATAAAGAGTCTTGGACTGGTAAGAAAGCTTAATATTTGGGTACCACAAGAATTGAAAGAAATTCATTTAAAAACCCGAATATACGCTTGTGATATGCATCTTAAACGCAATGAAGTCGATCCTTTTTTCAAGCGGATTATCACTGGTGATGAAAAATGGATTGTTTACAATAACGTCAATCGAAAACGATCATGGTCCCAGCATGACGAAGCGCCACAAACCACTTCAAAGGCTGATATTCACCAAAAGAAGATTATGCTGTCAGTTTGGTGGCACTGGAAGGGTGTCGTATATTTTTAACTGTCTCGGAGGAACCAAACGATTAATTCGGATGTCTACTGCCAACAATTGGATAAATTGAATACAGCCATCAACGAGAAGCGACCAGAATTGATCGATCGTAAAGGTGTCATATTTCATCAGGACAACGCTAGACCGCATACATCTTTGGTCACTCGCCGAAAACTGAGAGAGTTTGGCTGGGAACTTGTAATGCATCCACCATATAGCCCTGACCTTGAACCGTCAGACTACCATTTGTTTTGGCCTTTGCAGAACTCCTTAAATGGTAAAACTTTCGGCAATGACGAGGCTATAAAATCGCACTTGGTTTAGTATTTTGCAAATAAAGACCAGAAGTTCTATGAGCGCGGAATAATGAATGCAAAAGATGGCAAAAGGTTATCGAACAAAATGGAAAATATATAATTGGTTAAAGTTCATTCTAAATTTTAATAAAAATGTATTTACTTTCTTTTAAAAAATCGGTAATTTCTTTCCGGACAACCCAATAATTGGACGGAGAGGTCGAGGAGACCAAACAAACGCTGGGTTGATGAGGCCACAGCCGACCTGCGGAAAATAGGTATCAGAAACTGGTAAGGCGTAGTAGAGGTTCGATTGGAGAGCAGAACCGCAGTTGGGAAAGCATTGGTCTGCAAAGGCTGTAGTGCTAATGATGATGAAAATAAAAATATGAATCTCGAAAAACGTTGTAAATATTAAAAAAAATATCATCATGCACTCAGTTATGCCCGCCACTGTATATTTAAATGGTTTGCTAACCATACATTTTGCAAATTGCACGAAAACGCTGATCTTTGGCTCTTTGCAGAAAGTGGTGTCTACTAATTGTTTGCAAATATCTGTTTTTATGTTCGCACGAATGTTTTCAGTTGCTTGCATACATACATACATCCACAAATATGCAGCAGATTTGAAACGTTGAGTGGTTAAGCTATATGCATCAAAGCTCTATATATGTATATATGTATGTATGTACATATGTATGTACTTAAGTACACATGTCTACTTATTTTCAACGGAAGTAAACATATGCAAAAATGTTTAGTCGTTTTCTTGTGAAATTCGAAGGCTATTTGTAGGAGAGCAGATGAAAAAAGAAAAAAATTGGTCAGGAAATTAATCATGCAAACTTTGTTTCCACAAATGTTTAGGTTTACTTACATACACATGTATGTATTATAGTTAGTTAATAATTAGCAAATATTGTTTCCATAATGCAAATGTACTAAAGTACAGGGTGTTTCAAGAGCAGTTTTAATTTTTAGCGGTGCTTTGTTTTGACATCGTTTATTATTCGAAGGTGAAGACTTTTTTTATGGCCAAAGCATTTCCCACTTCGCTCAAGAACCGTATAGAAAGTACCATAGGGTGGGCCATATAGCGTTTGCTTTTTAAACCACCTATTTTTTTGAGAATGGTAACACAAATGATATTTCAAATGTGCTCATAATATTTGAAATATTGAAAACCTCTTTCCAAAGTGGTGAGTCTTCTTCTTCTTTTCTGATTTTCACATCGATGGCTACGTCAATAAGCAAAATTGTCGGATTTGGGGCTCAGAAAATCCACACGTTACTGTAGAGAAGCAAATGCATCCACAACGAGTCACTGTTTGGTGCGGATTTTGGTCTGGCGGCATCATCGGGCCATTTGTTTTTCGAAAATGAGCGAGGAGCCGCGGTTACAGTAAATGGCGAGCGTTACCGTGACATGCTCAACGAGTTGTTTCCAAAAATTGAAGAGGATGACATGGATGACATTTGGTTTCAACCGGACGGTGCAACTTGTCACACTTCCAAAGTTACACTCGAACTTTTGGCTACCGTTTTTGAATTCCGATATCAATTGGCCACCTCGGAGCTGTGGATTATTTTTTGTGGGGAGCGGTTAAGGACAAAAGCTATGCGAACCATTCAGAGACGATTGATGCTTTAAAACACGAAATCGAAGTTGCCATTCATGAAATTGGAGCCCAAACAAACGAAAATGTGCTTAGAAATTGAGTTGATCGAATGGCCCACTGTAAAGCCAGTCGAGGCAGCCATTTGAACGATATTATTATATTTTTCATTCATAAATGACAATGTTCAATCTTCAAAATAAAAAAAAAAAGTTTGAAAAAATATTGATTAGTTTTTTTTATAGCCGATTCAAAAGCAAATTTCTCATGTCCCACCGTGTTATTTCTCGAAGAGGTGATCACAATTGTCCACCAAAATCTTGTGATTTAACACCTTGTGACTTTTTTCTTTGGGGCAACGTGAAAGAGAAGGTATACGCTAACAGCCCAGAGTCGACCTCAAGACCTCAAAGATGGAATTCGTGAGGCTATCGAGGACATAGGGCGTCCACTTGCAATTCGGTTATGGAAAATTTCATGAAAAGTATATTGTCCTGTAAGCGTAGTCATGGTGGTCATTTGCCTGATGTTATTTTCCACTATTAACGGCATACCTTCCTCTTTATAATGAAATAAACATCCGATCATTAATATTAAAAAATATCATTTTTCTTCGAATATCAGAATAACACTTCTTATTTGAAGACCCTTATTTATATATTTAAGTATGTATATGTTTTCCTTCAACTCCCAGTAAAGCATAGAGCGTTAAAAAGTTAGTTAAAAAAATTATTTTTCAGTTTAAATTTTAATTTTTTTTAAAGATTAATGTCCCGATTAATTAATTTAAAATCAAGCATTTTGCTAGTTGTTGGCTTTCCAGATTTAATCTATAAAAAGTTACTTATACGCATCTGCTATAAAAAAATAAATATCATTTTGAATATTTATAAATAATTTATTTATTTCTTTAAATTACTTGTGACAAGAATTTCGACAATTTTGTATTTCTTTTATTGTTCCAGCGAACAGAAAACCGAGGGAATTTTTATGTCTACCCAAAAACTTAAATTCTGATACATCACTGATAGTTTTTTTAGCTATCGCAGTCAAAAAATTCGATAATTCCAATTTCACTCCCAGGTACTGATCAAATTGGTATGTCTGGCAACCCTATAGATACGCAATAGGTGAATTTAATGTGGCAATGTCTTAGGAATCTCCAATTGTACCCCATTGCAGCGACTCTTTGATAGTTCGGAAGTGTCGGGTGTTTTTTTAGCTGTTTGAGAACTAATGATATCGAAAACTATGGTTTGGCAGTCGAGAATAGCAGACTGTGTTGACATTTCTGTTTAGTAAGGCTCGGCAAGTCATTATGAATCGTTTAATGCCAGAACAATCCTTCCAAATTGTGGAAATTTATATAATTTTAAAATATATTTAGCTAAAAAAATATATACATACATATAAATAAATCCCTTCGCGAAGTTCATAGATTGAAGTGTTGAAGGAGACGCCAAAATGTCGTTTCGTTTTCAACTTATATGCCTTTATCCTTGACAACGTGGCACATTTTAAGTAAGGATATAGGCCAACGTTTGCGTGGCATTGTTGATTGGGCTCAAAAAATAAAAAAATAAAAAAAAATTTCAAAAATTCCATGAAATTAGCTACCAGATTAGAATAAAAGAAATCATTCCAACAATATTTGTGTTTTTATTTTAAGTTCTCAAGCTCTTAAGAAAACACCCGATAGAACTAAATTTGACTAACTGCCACTGTCCGGATAGTCGATTAGGTACAGCAAATACGCTTTGCGTAAGTTCTAGATTTCATTCATATTTTTCTTTGTATTTCTTTTTTATTTATAAATTCTTAAATGATTTTACTTTAATGAAGTTAATAATAAAGCATTTCTATAAAATTTAGTTACGGGGCAATAATATAATTTGCAAAAAGCAAAAATGACAACTCGAACCACCAACTTTCTGCATGCTTGCATTTGCTTTTCGGCTTTACAACATTATGACACACTGAGGACAGCTGAGTAAGGCGTATTCATAGCAGGTGATTTCGCTAGAGCAACAACAACATTTACCTGTATTTTGTTTTAGCACTCAGATATTTGGATTGTCGAAATTACAATGAGATGTAAACAAACAAATAAAAAAATAAAAAAACCAGCTACTATTGCGAAGTCACCTTGTAGATAACACTACTTGCGCCATGAGTGTGGTGTAGTGGTGACCAATTGGTGAAGTCGTACTAGTTCTGACACAGAAATTTGTTTTACTGCTAGTTCAAGTTTTCCCTACAGGCCAACTTACATACATACATACATGCGGAATGTGGAAAATTGAATGAATTCGAAGTGAGTTTGATACAAACACTTGCAAATGCATACTTTTTGAAAATAATATATGTATGTATGATTGTATTGAAACCTATGTACATATACGCACAAACACATGCACGGCTTAAGTATTTATTTATTTTTGCCAATGGGGTAGTATTGCCACTTTTTGAGAGGGGGAAAAAAGTAAAAAAATATTTTTTATATATAAACAAATAATAAAAAGTAACAGAAGTTAGTAAGCGCATATCAGTAAGTAAATATGGCAGTAAGTATAAGCACATATATCCTATTTATATTTATATATGTATGCACGTGTGTATGTGCATACATTTGTATTTTCGTGTGACTGTTGAAGTAAACAAACGAATGGCACAGCTTACGCCGAGGCTTATCATCAAGCAAAGGCAAACGCAACCGCACATACTTATGCATACATACACACACACCTATTAAAAACAAAAAATCTAAATTATGACTTATCAATTGGTAGGCATACGAGCGAGTAAGCTCAGCCTAATGCGTATTTGTGACTGTTCGGTGTATGTGTGTGTGTGGGACAGTTAGGCAGCCTACCACCAGCTAGTTCGTTCAGTCGCTCATTTATCACTTTGTTGAGCGTGCTTGCATCATTGGCTCTCGCACTCTGCCATATTTCCCCATCAACCACATCCTCATATATGTACAATAAATACGCGAACTCATATGTATATGCACATATGCATGTACGTGTGAAGGTAGTTCCTCGAACAGCAGCCTGTTCGGTTGGTTTGATCGGCTGCGTGTCTCGTGCCCCTATTTGCCGGTGCCTTAACGTCGCCCCGACCAACTAAGCCATTCTACAGCCATAACGTTCGGCACACAGAGCCTGACGAAATGTTTTAACCATTCTTCGGAACTCGCACGATTTTGATTGTATGTACTATACAATTCAAGCTGTTGCGGCTTTTGTAATGTAAATATTTATTTCAGAGCTGGCCTGTTGTTGCTGCCCAATTTCACATTCAAAGTTGCCTACATTGTACGCGATTGCGACTACTACGGCAAGGGAGTTGATGGCGACGGGCGGGAATGCGGCTCCGTCTGATAAGCCGTCTCATACGAGTTTTGTTTATTTATTTTCACTTTTATTATTACTTTATTCTCTGATCGGCTGACTACCGTTTGGCTTTGCTTTGCAGCCTTTAACGATGCTGAAAGCTCTTAATGTTCGATTTTTTACAGTCGCGTATTTAAATCTTTATACATATATTATACATATGTATGTACATATATACAAACTAGCCCCGTGAGAAAGTTCATCACTGCGTAGATGCCGTTCTAGAAAGAATTTTTATCTCGAGTTGCCCGCCGTTTTTTTCTTACTTAGTTTTACTATCCCATTTTTAGTACTGCGTACATTTGTGGCAAAATAAACTTACAAACTTAGTGATCGATAATTATACATATATTTTCATAAAAAATAATAAAAAATTTGCCTAATTTCGAAACTGTAAATTGATTCGAAAAAGAATTTCGAAACTGTAAAACGGCCAGGGTTGCCGAAATTGGGCATTTCGGACCAAATCTGGTCCAAAAAATTTATTTTGGGCCGATGGGCATCTAATTAAAATTTTGGTCCGTTTTGTAAGCGGGCACAATTTGTTTAGTAGCTACAAATTGCTACATCTGTTCAGTGTAAAGTTTTTTTAATGTTAATGAAACACAGCTCGAACTTAATGTTCACATAAACACTGACAAAAGACGTGAAGAAGTGGTGTCTTGCACTCACCTTATATAACTTCGCTATAATTCAGATTGTTCGATAAATCGACATACAATAATCGTACGTTACCTTTAACTTTTAACTATACACATCCCTACAAATTGACAAACAGCAGGCGCAGGTGAATTTATCAAAATGGAAAAGTAAGTAATTTTATAATTAAATGATATGATACAAATACCAAAAAAACTATTTAATTTCGTTTCAGGTTCTTAATCAAAAAACCGAAGTCAACCACGGTAGAGCAGCCATCGGGCAGGTAGTTTTATTAAAACATACATGGCACAGGACATTGACAGATTTTAATTGTGTTTTTCATATTATTTTTCACAGCGTTGACGTGAATCAAAATGAAAATTACAAACGCAAGTTTAGAGCCGAATGGCTACAATCATTCGATTGGCTACAAAACAAGGATGGATCTGCTTTTTGTGTATTGTGAGAAAGCTATAGATAACCACAACGCTCACCTGAAAGTTCATGAGAAAACTGCGACACATATCCGAAACTGCGAATCGCGCAAAAAGCAACATACGCTTGAAATGTTTTATGATCCTGAACAAGAAAAACAACATATAACAGTAAGAAATGCCGAATTCGCACTTGTGATGTTTTGCATAACCCATAATCTGCCATTTTTGATAATGGAATATTTGCCAGCGTTGTTGGTGGAGTGCTGTCCAGATTCTAGTATCGCCAAGCTGATTAAATGTGGTAGGACAAAGTCAACGCAGATCGCCGAGATTATTGGAAAGAAGGCCAATGATCGAGTATTTGAAACGCTACGAAATACGAAGTTTTCTCTTATCGCTGATGAAACAACAGATATTAGTACCACGAAAAGCTTAGTTTTGGTAGCAAGGTTTGTTGACAGTGCACGAGTGGTACAGGATAGGTTTCTTGCTTTGTTAGAAGTTACCAAGTCAGACGCAGTTTCTATTTTTCAGCTCATAAAACAATTTTTCAATACCAATAATATACCACTTAAGAATATTATCGGCTTGGCAACAGACGGTGCAAATGTTATGGCAGGTGATGCAGGAGGTGTTAAAGCATTGCTTAACAAAGAAACAAATTTTTTTTATGAAATGCACTTGCCATTCACTTCATTTATGCACAAGTTATGCCAGCAGACATCTGCCGAAAAGCATTGATTTTCTGTGCCGTAACATTTATAATTATTTTTCGCATAGCTCCAAAAGGATCAATGATTTGAAGGAATTTCAAGAATATTGTTCAGTTGAGCCTCACAAAATATTGGGAGTCTCACAGACTCGATGGCTGTCGTTGGAGGGTGTAGTTGCACGGCTTATTGAACAGTGGGACAGCTTAAAGTTATATTTTATTTCTTGCTTTTACGAAGTGAATGGCATTCGCCCTGCGCAATTAGCAGAAGAAATGTGCGCAAACACCAAGTGTTATTTTTTGTTTTTAACATACATATTACCTATAATTAATAACCTCAACAAAGATTTTCAATCGGAGAGTTCCCGACTGCCATACTTATATTCCAATATGAAATCTATTTATCTTTTAATTATAAATAATTTTGTTAAACACGATGTTTGCATTAAGGAAACAAATATTGACTTTAGAAGTGAAAGCAATCAAAAGCCATTGCGTGATATTTTCGTAGGAACTAAAGCGGAGATATTTATGACAAAACACTTAAGTGAAGATGATATAATTGAAGTAAAGAGAAATATACTTTCTTTCTATGTCGAGCTCTTAAACCAAATTAACAATCGGTTTGATTTCAATCGTGAAGATATTAAAATGTTACAAATAATTACACCGGCTAAAGTCTTATCGCAGGAAGATTTGCAGATACTCCCGTTGATACTTACATTCAGTGAGTTAGTGGATTGCGACCCTGACCAAATTACAAGTCAGTGGAATTTGTTAAGGTTGAGTGATGTAAATCTTTCTGCTGATATGGATATAGACACATTTTGGTCGAAGGTGAGCTTATTGAAAAATGGTATCAATCAAAGAAGCTTTGCCGAATTATCCGATTTCATTTTTAATTTACTTTCACTTCCACACAGCTCTGCCGCGGCTGAAAGAAAATTTTCAACGCTTTCTCTAATTAAAACGAAACTACGTAACCGACTAGAAATAAGTAGTATTAATAGCATCATGCTATGTAAAGAGCTCGTCAATGTGAAAAGTCCCCACTATGTGTGGTCAGTAAAAAGAGATTTTTTTTTGTAATATTTATTTATTTTAGCGGTTGTTTTGAACAGCTGCAATTTCTTACATGTATAAACGTACATTTAAGTGTTAGTTTTAAAGTAATGTGATTTTTTACAAGACTATAATGCATTGATCTCATATGTATATGTATGTATCTATGTATAAATACTTATGTACCTTCATGTATATGTTAAAAACATATAACAACATATCAATAATAAGCAAATGAATTCATTTCAAGTTGATTCTTGACAAAAAAAAATTTTGGGCATTTTTCCTCGGATTTGGTCCGATTTGGTTTGTAATTTGGTCGGAAATTTTTTTTTTTAGTGGCAACCCTGAAAACGGCGGCCGCCGTAGCCGAATGGGTAGGTGCGTGATTACCATTCGGAATTCACAGAGAGGTCGTCGGTTCGAATCTCGGTGAAAGCAAAATTAATAAAAACATTTTTCTAATAGCGGTCGCCCCTCGGCAGGCAATGGCAAACCTCCGAGTGTATTTCTGCCATGAAAAAGCTCCTCATAAAAATATCTGCCGTTCGGAGTCGGCTTGAAACTTTAGGTCCCTCCATTTGTGGAACAACATCAACACGCACACCACAAATAGGAGGAGGAGCTCGGCCAAACACCTAACAGAAGTGTACGCGCCAATTATTTATTTTTTATTTTTAAAATATTCTTGACATGAATTCTCCGAATTTGTTTATTTCTATTTTCCAGTATAAAAATGTTGAATGTAAATATCTTTTTTTAAATATGATTAAATTGAAGAGACTATAAGTAAAATACAAATTAAGCGTTTTTCGAAATGACATTTATTTACGGTTTCGAAAATCTTTTTTAAAGTTGAATGCAAAGTATGTACGAATAAGTGCTTGAGTTACGGTATACATAATGGGCTGACACCTTAACCACTTGACGCTCGGGGTTTTTACACAACAATGTAACCAAAAATATCAGGTTTTTTTATTTTACAATATATTTTAAAAAAGTTTATATAGTTTAAAATAAAAACAACAAATGACAAGTAGCGATTGGCAAGCACAATTCGTTCATGTGTCGTATGCAATCAAAAAAATGGCGAAACCTGCGAGCAGCACTCGGGTTGGTGTGTTAGACAAGGATGATAGACACCAGGTTTGCTCATAAGGTATGATGAACAAAAATTTATTGTGAGGGGAACTTTGGACTCCACGTCATTCGTTTTAAGTTCCTGCTGCACAGCTAAACAATTAAAGCTGCACGCAGCTTTAGCTTAGTGAAATACAAAACGGATGACTTCGGCATATCTGCCAAATTCGCTCAGAGCCGAATGACGGTCTGCTAGGTAGTACACCTCTAAAAATCTTTTCCCCTCCTTGTGCTGCAAGCGAGCGCTGTTCGTTCAAAATCGTTAAGCGGTTGAAACTAAAAAAAAAAAAACAAATCGAGGGAAAAATTGTTGCCATCTAATTTTTGTTTATTGACTTTTCTGGTTTGGAGATTCGTGTTGGAAATTGAATTTTGATTTTGTTGCCTTGTGTTATTCATATTACCCAAGCTGCAGCATTACCTCGATATTTCGGACTTATACGATTTTGACAAATAATTTTTATTATTTATTTTACTCTCGATAATTTGACAAGATATAATATTTTCGATTTTGAGTTAAGTTTGATTTAAATTTGAAGAAAAATCAAACACATGGAAGAAAAATTTGAAACTTACTTACTTTGCAGCTTCGCAATGACTTTGCATCAGACTTTTCCTGCAGGGCATTAATGGAATAAGAAGCTGCTCCAGTTGATAGTGAAACGCTTTACTGTTTGTTTGCCCCTATTATCCGCCATTCTCCCTTGCAGTTTAGTTGCTCAATCACTTCTGTTTGTTTGCTTTGCAGGCTTTTATTCTTCTACTTTTACTTCTTCTAATTATAAATTATTAATGGAATTTTTCAAAACATTTCTATGTTGGTTTGAAACTTAATCTCTTGTATAGGCTTACTAGGCACTATAAAATATACAGATGTATACATACATACAGGATATAAATGTATGTGTGTGTAGAAATGTCTATATAGACGTTAAGGCCCACTCAGCTATTCATTGGGACCTGCTTCATGCTGTCTTTTGTTTATTTATTTTGTATTTTTAGTTGAAATTCGTCCGATCCTATATATAGATATGTACATAGCACATACTGACGTACATATACATACATATGCTGATACTTTTGCAATCAAAACCACATCTCAATATGAAGCAGCTGATAGAAAGATGAAATATTCATTTAAAATAAACTGAACGACAATAATTTTTTTGGTTTCTTTTTACATTAAGACCATACAAGGCATGCAATTTTTGAAGGGCGCCATTATGAAAATATGATCAAAATACGGAAGAATTAAAAGTGCACATAACTTAGCGAATTTTTGTAATTTCATCAACCTCAGCTGACGAACTGTCAAATTTTTTTCTGGGCAGATGCAACTCTACAATGAAGAAGTAACAAACGTAGCACTTCTTTGGACAGGATACATACATACAGTGCCGGACAAAAGTATAGACACATTAAGCTTTCCTCATTCATATAAGGAATTACAACACGTGCGTATTGTGCTCCGGTTTCCTTTCAATTACATGTTATTCACCTTTAATTAAATTTTTAAACCTAGTTTTATATTTATTATATTTGGTACGAGAAAGGTGATAGAATCTCAAATGTAAAAAATGTGAGTTTTCAGCGGACAAAGTATAGGCATAATTTTTCATTATTCTCCCATTTCTAGCATTTCGTTTATAGCTGGCAACTTTTTGTTACAAAACATATGTTCTAATATACCGTTTTTTAAATTTTACCAGTTTTGTGTGCAAGATCAGTGAAAATTAGTGCGTTATGTAAGATTTTTTGTCACAATGAATCCAAAAGGGAAGGAAACCACAGAATCACAGCGTAAAATAATAATGTATTTACATAATAAAGGAAAGTAACTCGCGGAGATCGCAGAAATGATGAATCGAAGCCGTTTCACCATTGTCAACCGCTTCAAAGGGCAAACGAATTTCACAAGTTTGCAGCAAATTGGTCGTCCGCGCAAATTAAGAGGGGATTGCAAATTGTGCGACAAGTGAAAAATTATTCGAAAATTACATCAACCCAGATCGCGGCGGAGCTAAAACAAGATTTTGGCAAATAAGTTCATGCCAAAACAGTTGGACGAGTACTGTATTAGGCTGGGTACAAAGCATGTGTGGCTAGGCGCAAACCCTTCATATCTACAACCAACCAAAAGAAAAGGGTGGCATATGCAAAACAATTTGAAAACCAGCCTCTTAGCTACTGGAACAATGTAATGTTTTCAGATGAAAGCAAATTTAATATTTTTCGTTCAGACGGCCGCATAACTGTATGGCGAAAAGATAACACAGCTTACGTTGCAAAAAATTTGGCACCAAGTGGTGGAGGATTAATGGTTGTGCATGTCTGCTGCAGGTATGAGGGAGCTTGTATTTATTGAAGGTCTAATGGAAAAATCAGTTTATTTAAACATATTGAACGGAAATCTCAAAAAAGGTGCAGATCAGTTGAATCTACCAAACTTCTTCATATTTCAGCATGACAATGACCCTAAGCAAACGGCGCATGATGTAAAGATGTGGCTCGCTTATCAGGCAACACATGTTCTGCTGCACCCCCACAGTGTCCGGACCCTAATCCTATTGAGCACTTGTGGGAGGAATTGGAATGACGAGTCAGAAAATGTGCGATTTCCACGAAGCCTGAGTTGAAAGCAGCATAAAAAGAAGAATGACTTAATATTGGCGAAGAATTTACGAAAAAAATAGTGCACTCAATGACGAATAGATTGAAAGCCGTATTAAAACAAAAAGGCCTTCCAACGAAGTACTAAATTTTAAGTGTATTTTTAAATTTTAAACATATAAAAGAACCGTGCCTATATTTTTGTCTATGCCTTTACTTTTCTTTTAGTTTATGCTTTAAGCACTGTGAATTTTCAAAAACTAAAACTTGATTTTATTCTGTTGCCGTTATTGTGCCTATACTTATGTCCGTCACTGTATGTATGTTTGTCCAATATGATCGCGATCGCCATAACTTAGAAAATTTTTAACCAAACCGCATCGCAGGGGCTTTCATTATTTATTACACGCAATATATTCAGTAAAATGTATAGTCACCACCATTCGCTTTAATGGCTTCCCATCTTCGAGTCATATTTTTGTGTCAATTTCTGCGCAAGTTCTGTAATCGACATCAAATTAGCCGAACTGCCTTGTACATTGTTTGACTCTCCTCCACATTTGTTTTTCTTTGAGTTATTGCTTAACTTAATATTGACCAAACATCAGGCGACTATGCAGGCCAATCCAACATTTCAGTCCCATTTTCCACTGTTTCCACTCTACACACCTTCGACTTTGATGTGTCCCTGATTGCATTTATGAGATCCCGAAAATTCCGGGACTATAATCCCTAGCAGGTACCTACTATGTCAACTACTATTCCAAAGGGTTCTATGATTAATCAGTTGACGTACCTTGACGTGGTCTTATGGAAAAAAAATCAAATTACCACAGATTAATAAATGCATGGACATATTTACAGACTGAGTTCACGAAAAAATCTGCTTCGGTCAGTTTTCACAGGCTTATGCCAGTTGTCTTTAAGGCTTTAGGTTGGCGGGCGAATGCACTATAAGCCGCATAATTTTGTTTGGCCACACAGAGAGAAGGTGAATAGCCGCTTGAAATAATACTGAGGTAATAAGCAAGAGCACGGCTGTAATAATATTCCAGATATGTAGGTATGTATGTAAATAAATATGTACAAGATGCGCTCCAAAGTGAATTCTTTGTTTTTTTTTTCAAATAAATAAATATTTTCAGAGATCATTTGCGCTGAAGAAATATTATACTCGTAAATCCTTCAAATATAAATTTATGCACATTTGTAAGTACGCACCGTCCGAATAGTCATGGGTTATTGCATTGGAAATTATGGCTGTCATTTGTATTGTTGGTAAAAATGTAGCATTATTCATCCCATGCCAGAGTTCATTAATAGCAGCGTACCTGGTTTAAGAGTACCAGTATTGAGAACATAATATTAAGAGCAACATACTGGTCAAACTGAAGTCTCTGATAGAAACTGCTGAAAGTGAGCGGAATACCACACAGAAGAAAGGTGGTTATTTTCTCACGAAACCGCCCCATTTCGTCAATCGATCGAGACTTGTGACCGATGGTATGACTTAAAATCGCATTATTAGCTTACATCCACTTTCCGTATTTACTTGATCTGGTCAGCTTTTAATCTCAGGACGATCACTTGAAGCTATATGCAATAAAATGCAGGTAAGATTACCTAAATAAGATTGAGTATTGGTGCGATTTGCATGGCCTTTCGGTTAATCCAAGCAAAAAGTACCTTAGTGCATTTCACTAGGAAACGCAATATGGAAGGCCTGTTACTACCTACATTGAAAAGGGTAACACTGCAACTGCCTTCTGAGGTTAAATACATACTTAGGAGTAATCCTACATAGTAAGCTTAGCTGGCAGAAGCACGTCGAGCAGAAGGTCTCTCGCACACTAAAAGTCTTCTGGCAGTGTAAGAGAACCTTTGGAAAGATATGGGGTCTAAGAGCGGCGATAGTACACTGGTTATTTATCGGTTAGCTGACAAACTGGCTAATGAAGGCTCTGCGTATACCACTAGGCCCTGAACTCTTTCTAGGTGTCAATTCCGCATCAATTCAACTATGGATTGACGACTTCATGAGGTCCACCCATAGAGGACGTTGGTCTGGGTTCAACTCGTGCAGAGTAGTCAAGTGCTTTGTGAAAAAGAAAGGACCTGGGCGTACTGGTGGGTGTAATCACAGGGCACAACGTCTGTGGTCAGCATATGGCTGCCATGGGGGTCGTCGACAGCCGGATATGCCTATCCTCTCTTGAGGATGACGATACTGCAAAGCATTTTCTCTGTAGCTGTCCGTCGTTTTCCGGACTTAGGACATTGGTTGCGATATACTGAGTATGAATAAAGTTCATACTCTTCCTCTTCCGCATCTCTTAGGATTCATCAATGAATCCAAAAGATTTCTGGAAGAGAGACTTCAAACTAATTTTTCCATCTTACCACCCTTTTTTTATCTCTTTTATCTCTATTCTTTCTACTGAAATCTACCCGGTTCTGTACAATGGTCTCTTGACTGAGTGCTTGGACTTGTCCAACGCCCCAAAAATCTAATCTAATCCAATCTAGCAGCTCTTATCTTTTCAGACGAATGAAATTTACGATGAAAAGAAATCGTTTTGGGGCGACAGGCGACGGGAATCCGAAAAGCAAGCACCGATAACCTTCTCGCAGTACATTCTTCACGAAGATCTGGCAAAATGCTGTGATAAATTAGGGCTTTTTAACGTCATTCGGCTAATTTTAGATGTAAATGTGAGATTATGAAATACAAACATTTAGCTTTTATTTCTTTTAAAAATTTTCGATTTGAAAATAGTTGTTTTTTAAACGTACATCAAACACATACATACATGTGTAGATATGCATCGCAAGAAATATTTTGAAAAAGCTAGGAACGAAAACTATTACGGCCGCAGCAGATGCACCTGTCATAACATTAGACCTCTTCTTTTCGCCAAGAGTTAGCAAGTGGCGACAAATGTACCGACTGGTACAAATGAACCATCGTCGGCAACGCCCGAAGAGAGCTGCTTTCAGTTACATGTGTTGGTAAGGCAGTGCGGTATACCAGTTTCATGAGCTACAGCCATACTCGCTAGCGGCGAACCTTATTCGGTAACTTTGTTGTTGCTTTTGCGCATGCAAATTTTTCGTCAAGTTAATGGAGCATAAAGGTAGCGAGCGGGGAAATGGCGAATAGAAGGGGCCTATTAGCGGTCAAAAACTTGCAGATTTACTAGAGAGGAAGATTTCGTTACTCGAAAATTCAATCTGAAGTGGTAGTTGTTTGTTTGTATGTACTAGGTGGCGCAAGGTTAGGTTAGGTTTGGCAGCCGCATTGCACATAGAATCAACAATGCCACTTAGACCACGAAATGGGTCCGTTGTGAACCGCGGGGGCTGGGCTACATTTCCCTCTCCATATTAAACCATCCTGAGCTTTTGACAAAGCGTAAAAGGTTGTTGATACCTAAAATGTATAGATTATCTATATTCGTTAAGAAGTAGGATTTTAAAAATCGGTTCCTGCTTCTGGCTGGAACGGGGCATGTGCAAAAAAGGTGTTGAATTGTTTCCAACTCCTCCTCATTTCTGCAGCTACGACAGAAATCATGCGTGTAAACGCCTAATATCTTTGCATGATTTCTTATGTCCTGTGAGGGCCCCTACTAAGGTCCTGATTTGAAGTCTATTCAGTTTTATAATACTCTTGGACAGACGTAAATTTAGCCTTGGCCATGTTTGCCTAGCAATTTCACAGGTGTTGACGCCAATCCATTTTGATTTGCAGAACTTATAAATATAAGACTTATAAACAAATAGATAAGCAATGGAGCCCTCACAGATCAAAATAAAAAGATTTCCATCACTCTCAAATTCATTTATTTTTATATTCACAAGCAAACTTGGATGATTAATTTTGCGCCATCTTATAGGTATACTATATTAATTTTTTATATTAATTAATTAATAATTTTCGATAAACATTTAAACAACGTTGTTTATTTGGATTTATTCTTTACAACTTCACGGAGCTGTATACAAGTTTTGTTGGACTATCAAAAAAAAAATCTACTATACTATGAAAGCGACAATTCGTCACTTCGGCGCCTTCTTCAACACTTCGCGAACAGATTTTTTTTTTTGTTTCAATGTAAATTTCCACCACTTGCAAGCATTGCTCTGGCGTTAAACTATTCATGATGTCTTGTTGAACCTTACTGAACAGAAATGTCAACACAGTTTGTCAAAATCAGCTGCCAAACCTTAGATATCGATATCGATAGTTCTTAGGACGCTAAAAAACACCCGATATTAAATATTCATTTGCTTTTGCTTTAAGAAAATTATACTAATTTTACCACTACATGTAAAAATTTACTTACAGATAATGCGATTGAGATAAAAATGCTCAATTAACCCACCTCAGCTGTAAAAGAAAGAAGAAACAAATTAATAAATGTTCTAATAAATTTATCTTTAATTAAAAAAGAAGAAACATTTATTATAATTAAAAATAAATAAAATAATAATAAGTACAAATGGGAAATCCCGGTTTTGGTAATAATTAAAAACTTCTGATCAGAAGCGTTCAATTCTGCTTTGGACCTATGATCCGCAACGGAGCTCGAGGAACTGTTATGATGATGAGAAACGTAAGCTCAGGTACCCTTAAGCAACTCCGCATCCTTACATCTGCAAGTTTTTATCGTTCATTATAAAGTCTACAAATATGTACAGTGAGTTAAAAAAGTTTTGGCACAGTGAGCTCTTTTACAATATTCGAAATGCTCTACATGTTTACATTATTTTTTCGTTAATGTTGTCTCAAACTATATATGTACAAATAAAGTAGCGTATTTCAAAGTTTCAATTATACAGCATTAAAAAAAATTCAAAAAATTTGGAAGTTTTTACGGGTAAAAGTAAAATTTGTGTTTTGGTATTCAAATTTATAGTTTATTTACTTCTAGTGTGGGATAGTGCAAGTGTGAAAGGGATGAAAATTCCCGTTGATTTTTTAAATTTTTTCGCGACTGTCTTATACCTATTCCACCATACAACGCTTGAACTTTTGAAGGGAAGGAAAATGCAGAAGAAACCGACAGCAGAAGAATTGTTAAGAATTAATGGTAATTTTCAGTAATTTCGAACTTGCACTTTGTTGCACTAGAATTAAATGAACTACGAAATTGCGCACCTCAAAATTTTTTTTTTAAATTCTGAGTAAACAGTTCGACAATCTGATGAAAATTTCATACTTTTTTAGGAAATTTGCGACAAAGCTTGAAACTTCGATTTAAAGGGTTTTTTCTTATATTAACTATATTTTCTTGTAAAAAAACCACTGTGCCAAAACTCACTTGACTGCGTGTACAGTGGCCGACAGAAGTCTACATACACCCCTTCCTTTCGTTGTTTACAACACTTTGCTTAAAAATGTGTTTATGCAATTTCATTTGAAATCTTTTTCTAATCGACTTAACTAAAACAAATCCATTCTTTAACATAAAACAACTCAGTTATGCTAAAAAAAATGCAAAAACAGCGTTGACAAAAGTGTACATACAGAACCGGTTTCCTAGCTTGTTCTCTGATATCCTATGTTGTGATAACGGTAAAATACTGTTTGTCTATTTCTTTCCTTTTCTTATGCTTGTTGCTTTGCTAATATTGATTTTAGTTGCAATTTGCATTTGAGCATCTAGAATGGCTCCTCGAAAAGAAATATCAGTTGACGGTAGAATTTTAGTTATTAAGCAGAAGAAAGAAAAAAAATCATATGGCGAAATTTCAAAAATCGTAAACTTAAGTCGTGCAACAGTCCAGACTATTGTGAAAAACTTTAAAAATAGTGGTTCCACCGCAAATAAGCCGCGCAGTGGCCGCCCGAGCAAACTATCTCGCAGAGACGTCAGCTTGATTCTAAAAGAAGTGGACAAAAATGCAAAAGTTTCTGCTCCGAAATTGGCCGAGGATATAGCAAGCTCATACAACAAGTGTGTTCATCCAAGAACAATTCAAAGAGCTCTGAACAAAAACGGCTTTCATAGTAGAACACCACGAAAAAAGTCTCTTATTTCTGAAAAAACCCGTAAACTTCGCCTGGAATTCGCCAAAACACACAGGGGAAAAGGGGATGGATTTTTGGCAAAAAGTTTTGTTTACAGATGAGTCGAAGTTTAATATATTCAATGGAATATAGCGATGGAAGAGCAAAAGTGTGAAGGAAAAATAATACTGCACTGAGTACGAAGAATTTGGTATCAACAGTGAAGCATGATGGTGGCAATGTAATGGTTTGAGGAGCTGTTGCTGCATCTGGAGTTGGAAGATTAGTATTTATTGAAGGTAATATGGATCGTTATAAATACAAATCACTATTGGAAGTCAATCTGAAATCTTCGGTGGATGATTTGGAGCTTGGTCCAGGCTGGGTTTTTCAACAGGATAAGGATTCAAAGCACACAACACACATTGTGAAAGATTGGCTGCTTTACCATGCTCCAAGGCAATTAAATACACCACCGCAAAGCCTAGATTTCAATATTATTGAACACGTCTGGGAAATTTTCGATCGAAAAATTAGAAAAATTTCGATTTCAAGCGCTTCAGTACTCAAAGAACGACTAATAGAAGTTTGAAACAATATAACTTCTGCAGAGTTAACAAATTTAATCACCTCGATGCCACGACGGCTTCAAGCTGTAATTGATGCTAATGGTGGACCAACTAAATACTAAGAAGCAATATTACTTAGAGTTAGGTGAAGTTTTTCACACTGGAGTAAGATATTTGTGTACTGTATGTTTTCGGTTTTTTTGCCATAGCTTTGCTATTTTATGTTAATGCGTGGATTTTTTAAATTTATTATGATTAGAAAAAGCTTTCAAATAAAACTGTGTAAACACATTTTTCAGTAAAGTTTTTAAACTTTCAATCCAGTGGAAATGGGGGGTGTATGTAGACTTTTGTCGGTCACTGTACATGCTTTTTACGTGTTTTTAATTTGTTAATATCTTAGGAAAAATGTAGTAGTTTGGGTGAGAAAAATTTATTGAATGACACCTCTGGACGCGACATGAAGGAAAGACGCGCAGAGGTGATTTTCTAGCTGCTCAGGTCTGGGAAGTCTTACTCAACCTGTTCAACTGGCTGTGCAGTAGTCAGGGTGACTTTCATTCTTACGAAGAGACGAAAAATTGGCTCGATTTGTGGTTTGCCTTAGAAGATGTGGAGTTAATTTCCGACGCGGAATCCGTATGCTACCAGAAGGACAGGAAAAGTTGTGCCTAGTTATGAAATATATAACATTTTTAAAAGTGAGTGTGTAAATAATTGAGAGAGAAATAAAGAGACAAACTTCGTGCAAAAACAGCGGATTTGCACGAATTGCACGATACCCCTTCCCCTACTTTGGAAGCTCAAATAAGTAAGTCTCCATAGAGCTGAGACTTAGCACTAAACGTAAACTACTGTAACCTTGAAAAGGGATAAGTGATGATCTTCATATACTCATATATACATACACACATACATACATAATACTCGTACGCGGAAATCATGTAATATTATTCTCCTAATATATTTAGGAAATAATCACATACACACATACACGCATATGCAAGTATATTAAATATGGCGAATTTGTTTGTTCACGCAACCTAGACAACCAGTCTACGTGGCTGCTAGAGCCCAATTAATAGCTATTTGAAAAACTTTATCTCAAAACATTTGATTGATTTGATTTACGATTCCGCATGAATATAAAAATTGTAGCAATCTAAAAATAGCTGAATGAGATAAGTGTTCGAATTCGACTTTGTAATTTTTAATGTCATTGAATAGATAGAAATTCATAGTATTTCATAGAAATCCATACGAATTTCAAAGAAGCGTTGATAGGACAAGGGATTAAAGTCACACTACTACGTCCAGGTGGAATTAGACTCTGACTATGAGAAGATAACATTCGACCTTTCTATTGCTTACATATTGATTATCAACAAGTGTTGAATGCTATATGAAAAGATTAAAAGGCGGTAGACAGCAAGTCGCGTTATTTTTGCGGCAAAAAGCATTTAAATGCTGAAAATGCTTATTTTTCAATAAATTAAATAGATTTGTGATAGCTAATGATGGGAGGCGCGGAAAGAAAATTGAAGGTGAAGTCTGAGAAAAGCAGGGCATTTTCATTTCACTCTCACATTTCACAATTCGAAAGGATACGGGCTCATACGCATGTATTCAATTTAAATTCATACAGACTTATATCATGGATATTATTATCATCCTCACACTGTCAGGTGAAGCAGTTTGGTGCAAAGAATAAGAATAGCTGAACGCTCTGAGGAAACGCGCCTTGGAAGCATGCAATGCGGGAACAGGAACAGTGTTGTTGTCATTTTGAATTCAAGAAATAAACAAATAACTCGTCAAACTGCTACGAAAATACTGTTGAAGAACTTAAGAAAGGAAAAATAAATAAAACCAATTGGAGAAAAAAACTTACAGAAAAAAGCGATAAAATTAAGTTCTACTTCGAAAAGGTAAAGCAATATCGCTGCGGTAAAGTCATTAGATGTATGCACAATACAAGAAATAAGCAGAGACTTGGATACATACATACATACATATAATGAATGCTACACCTTACAGGGTGGTTCAAGTATAACCATTCCTTTGACATCATTCTGTTCTTTCCTTAAAGAAATATTTATCACGCTGAAAATATTGTTACCTCCGCGGAACGAAATTAGTCGATTTACGCTTGAACAAAATTTATAGAGAACACTTTTATGGTTTATGGAGACTACTTTTACTGTTTGCACCAACAAGTTGTAAAATCAAGGGGTTTGAGAAACCGGCGTGTGGTTGTCGGCAGACCAATACCTCCGTAGAGAGTTACATTATTGAATAGTTATTTTTATAAATTTATAGTTGTTTTTCTTTTTTTCGAAAATGGTGATGGAAACGCTATTTTGGTTGCTGAACCATGAAAGCAGATCTATATTTGAAGACCCAACAGTACACCAATTAACCGATCATTTGCACTGGCGCTGCTATAGCTCGCCTCGACCTAATCGACCTTTTTGAAGTGTCCTTCAAGATCGATGTTATGCGCTCAATACTGTCACTTAATTGGACTGAGAGCATGCGCTACTGCAAAGAGCGAGCCGCGGCAGCCCCATGAATAAATCCACCTTCCATAAACAATGAGAATAATCGCGCTTTCTCAAACAATAAAAGCCAGCAGATATACAGCAGATAAAGCTTTGCTCACGTTATTTCATTCCTTAAGTAATACACACTTGTATTTGGGCACCCTGTATAGTGTGTGCCTGGTTGCGCCATTGCCTCATGGCTGCTGACTGACTTGTCGTATTGCTATCGATCATCTATCACTTCGATTTTAAACTGTGGAAGTTGTACAACAAATAGCCGATAGGCATAGATTTGTAATATTACAGCCGTAGAACTCATAAGCCATAGCACACATACATACATATCTACATACACATGTATGTACACATGCATGTGTATGTAGATAAGCCACCGCAGTGGATCGGTGAAGCCGGTTTGCTCCAAAAGCGCTGTCATCAATATCGATCGCTCGCCTAAGTTGAACGTTGAATTTAACTTCTTTTGCCTTATGCGTTCTTCTTCTTCTTCCAAAGCATTACCGCCATCTTCCAACTCCATTCCACTAGTTCCATTGTCGCCGACCCAACCGACTCCAACGTAACCCATAACCATTAATACAAGTTTTACTCGCTTGTTGTTAAGCGGCAACAGCACACCACCACCACCACCACAACATCAGCATCAGCGCTCAAATAGCATTCAACAACAATGAGTCAAAACAGAAGAAAAGCAAGAAAACAAGATGAAAGAAGCACGGATATTCATATAATCACAATACAAACAACAATAAAAACTTGCAGGGCAACAATTTTTACTACGCTCAACACCAGTAGCTGATTTACGTTGAATGTTATTTTTTAGATTTTTTGCTTTCTTTCAATTTTTTGTTTGTCTTCTTTAATGTCTACGTTGTTGTAGTTGTTGTTACTCTTAAATGAAGTTCAAGTGAAGAAATTCAACTACCAAAACGTCTTTAATTCACGGTGAACCGAAGACTTGCTCTAGGGGCAAACAAAGAGGGCGAACACATACATATCTACATAAATCGTTAAAGTTCGCTGAGGTGTGGATGCGCTCAGCTGTTGCGTACAACACAGGTGGAAAGAAGCGTAGTTGGGGAAAGAGGAGGCGAGCTGAAATAAGTCACTGGATGTGTCTCATGAATGCAAGTGATACAGTGTTGTCGAGAGTTTGTATTCGAAGATCACTTACATACATATGTATGTACATACATGAGTATATACAGATGCGATTGGATACCAGATTCCAGTTTGAAAAGAGAAACAAAAACAAAAAAAAAAAAACAAATACAAGACAGCTAATAGGCTTAGAGAGCATATGGCACATCTGGCAGGGGAAATACATTTTAGTGATAATACTAAGAACACAGTAATAAAAAAAAAAAAATTGGTAAGCTACATGTTTAAAAGATTTTTAGAGGTGCACTATCTAGCAGACCGTTTTCGGCTCTGAGCGAATTCGACAGATATGCCGACGAAGCTTTTTTTTTGAAAACACAAATCGAATGACGTTTCCTTCAAAAATGTTCCCCCATACCTAACGAGCAAAACTGGTATCTATCATCCTTGTGTAAACTAGTAGCATATTTGGAATACTACAACAAATAGAACTAAATTTTAGTATCCCCACTACACCCCATTCTTGTAAGATCCAGATTGCTTAAGGGGTTTCTGATTAAGAGTGACTTTTAAATTAAATAAAACAATCAGTTTAAGCTATATTTCCACAATTGTTTTTTTCTAATATATTTCGACATTATTTGTAGAAGGGATCCCTACAAAAGGCTGTATATCAAAATTCTTTTCGTACGAAATACTGTAAATTAACGTATCAAAATTCTGTATTTACAAAATTCTGTACTGTCTTAAAAAAATTCCGTATTGACAAAATTGTGTATTGACGAAATTCTGTACTGACGAAATTCTGTATTGAAAAAATTTTATGTTAACAAAAGTCAACGAAAAAAGGTGTTCTACGCAAAAAACTGTGGATTGCGTAGACGGAGTCGGACTGATGAGGGTTATTTTTTTGAAGCGCAGCCGAAGGCCGCCCACGCGAAAAGAAGTTCTACGCAAAAATACGGTGGATTGCGTAGCCGGAGTTGGACTGATGAGGGTTATTTTTTTGAATCGCGGCCGAAGGCCGCCCACGCGAAAAGGAGTTCTACGCAAAAATACTGTGGATTGCGTAGCCGGAGTTGGACTGATGAGTGTTACTTTTTTCGAAGCGCGGCCGAAGGCCGCCCACGCGAAAAAGAATTCTACGCAAAAATACGGTGGATTCTATCGAAACTGAAGAAAAAAAAGCGCACTTTTTTATAAAATTTGTTGAATTTCTTATCATTTACTTACAGCATTTCGGCAATACAGAATTTTGTCAATACAAAATTACGTCAATACAGAATTTCGTCAATACAGCATTTCGGCAATACAGAATATTTTTTACAGAATTTTGAAATACAGAATTTCGTAAACAGAATTCTGAAATACAGAATTTTGTATACAGCATTTTGTAAACAGAATATTGTATCATACAGCATTACGTACCCAACCCTTTGTAGAATATAAAAAATAAATAAATAATTGGCGCATACACTTTTATCAGATGCTTGGCTGAGCTCCTTCTCCTATTTATGGTGTGCGTCCTGATGTAGTTTCACAAATGGAAGGACTTCTGTACGGCAAATCGTTTTTTATGAGGAACTTTGTTATGGCAGAAATACACTCGGAGGTGTTCCATTGCTTGCCGAGGAACTTTGTGCAAATGACCATGACGGCTTCGCTGTAGGTGGGGCATTACTGTAATGAATCTCTTCTCGATAAACTTCTCGCATAAATTTAGCGCTCTTTCTGAAGTTGGTCTGCATAGACAAGAGATTTTATGTAATCCAATAAAAAAAATTAGCTTTGTGGTGTTAAGTCACATAATCAGATCAGTGAGTGATCATCAGGGATGAAAAATAAATTCAATGTTTCCCTTGCAGTGCGGCCAGTGAGGCCATCCTGTTGAAACCACATTCTTATGAAATCCATACCAATCATCCTTGGCCACAAAAATTTTGCTATCCCGAACCGATATCGGCCGCCATTGACAGTGAGCGCAGCCCACCAAACAGTGAGATTTTTGTAACATGGAAGTATTTGATGGATATTTTTACTTACTTACGAATCCACTTAATCAGGAATGAGCCTCGTCACTGAAATCGATTTTCTTCAAACTCGAAATTCAGGTTACCGGATCACTGCAGTGTGTTCCAAGCAGAGGTGGGCGCAATCAAAGAAGCAGCTGACTGGCGACTTACTTGCATAATAAGTGTTAAGGAGGTAAATATTTACTCCGATAGCCAAGCGGCAATTAAGGCCCTAGGCTCTATTATGGTTCATTCGAAACTGGTCCGGGAATGCCTAGTCTCTCTCTCGATTGCATCAGGATTCTTCGATATTAAGATAATTTGGGTATCTGTTCACAGTGGACATTGCTGGACCTGTGAGGTAGTGTACCCACGAAAGGAGAGGATCGGGATCCCCTTGACAACCTGCGCTCTACTTCTGAAAGGATGGACTTTGCACCAACTCAGCGAGCGTTGGGCATGTACACGAACGTGTTAAGTCGCGAAGTCATACTGGCCACGTTTGGATAGGAGGCGTTCGAGAGATATTCTGAGAATGACAAAATCTCATCTCTCAAATCTCGTGGGCATCCGTGTGACTCGGAATTACTTCGAGTCCTTTTTGCGTCCGCTGTATGGAGGATGAGGTGGAATCATCTCAGCACCTGCTCCTTAGCTGCCTAGCTCTCGCGGGATTTAGATTCAAGCATCTTGGTTCTCACTTCTTTTCTGCGGCTGCTGATATAGGAGGTCTTGATATCAAAAATCTGATGAACTTCATCAGCGGCATAAAGAGGCTAACACAACCGCAAATTAGTCACTGTTCATAGTCCACAAATACTCAACCCTCCCCACCCCTTTCCTTTTCGTCCTATCGTTTCTTTCCTTCACCTCTTTTTCCTCTCTTGCAATGGTATCACAGAGGATGAACCAAACTTCTTTCGTCCAAGTGGGCCCACTCTCTGAGCAACCATTACTACCTAACTTAACTAAGATGATCGCTGTCCAAGTTAGACTGCACGTATTGAACATTTTTTCACTTAAAAGCAATATGACTCAAACAAATTTCACATTTTCAGTATCTCTATATTATTTTCTATTTTATACCGCCTTTTTGGCTCACGTGCCTTATTAGGGCTTTAATGACTATAGACTTTCAAACAAAGTCTAAACAAATGAACACAAAATCGCTTGTGTTGTGCATATTTTTGAGCTTTCATCACAGATATTAAATTTATTGCGAATATTTTTTTAGATTTTTCAATCATTTTCATGACGAATACAAGCCTCTAAAATTTAGTGCTAAGACTTCAAACAATCGAATGCATTAACAGTGGATTTGTATGTGACTGCCATTTGCTGCATTCCGAATTCGATGGTCACTGCCACCTCGTAGATCAAAACAATATTATGAACAGTTTTTCGAATATCCGTCGTCTCTCGGCGGGCGAAGCTCCGTATGCATAGCTGCCATGGAAAATCTTCCAATAAACAGCATATGTTCCTCGGAGGCAGCATACCTATAACTCTATGTTTGAAAATCAGCGGATCAAGATGATCTACGAGTTGTGACTGTTAAATATAGAAACATTTTATTATGATTTTATTCACATTTACGTATTAACACTTTCAAAATGAACACAACCTTCTTCTATCCTTACGATGCTCTATGCGAATGTTCCCTTGTTTTAGACTAAGCTGGAAATCCTGTTCTGTTCTCAAATCCTTATCCATTTAATACTGATTTCGTCGTGTACATACACATAGGTATTCGGCTATAACTTCCCGAAACCATTGTCTTTGCTCCTTTTCAGATAATACATTGAGGACTACAACTCAACTCAAGAAATGAAGAGACATGCAGTTATCGTCGCATATGTTCAAGTCACACCGATTGAGAAATCTCTAATTTTCTTAAGTGCGCGCGTTCATTCGTTCATAAGGTTCGCCGTGAATGGGAACCATCAGGCAGCGATGCATAATCTGTTGTAAAACGCAAGCGAGGAACATTATGACAATTTCCGATCTGCAGAATTTACTCAACAAGTGCGATCACTGACGAGGACCTTTCAAATCGAGGGAGCTTAATGTTTCTGAGGGTCTTATTTGTCGATTTGTCTATGAAGATCTCCAGGTATAAATCCGGCTTAATGCGCAAAAGACAGTTTATGCCGGAGTAAACATGAGCATAGTGAGTTATCCAATCAAAACCCTTTCTAAATAAAATTAAACACCCTGAAGCGCCTGAAATGTGCTAGGTTTTTTCTGAAGAAAAAAATGGTTACGAAGACTAAACGACCAACCGCAGAAATGACCAGAATAACAGAAGGCCATGCTCCAATCCTACCGAGTTTCACTTTTATGGTTTTAGGTCACCACTATTCTTTACTCAAAGATTTCGACTGAACTCTTTTGTAAATATCGGGATTCTAGAAACAGTAGAGCAACCCTGTCATATATACATCTTTCAGCAAGTCTCTGCTCTTTCACACAAAGCGATAGGACGCAAGATTGGGTGGCTAAAAATTTCCCTAACCACACAGCAACAAACTTATGGCCGCTTAACTTTCAGACGCAAATCGCGCGGATTACTACATATGGGGCCCAGTTAAATTTTATTAAATGATTTTATTGATGAGGTTTCATTAAATTTTGGTCAAAATAAAAGCTAGTTAGTTTTACTCTCCTGCTTTTTATAAGAGGCTTACGGCGCAAGATCTGGTGAATAAACTGTCAGGTCTAACATTGAGATCCTGTGCTGTATTTGGCTAGAACCCTTTTGAGAGACAGTGTGGAATCAGCCGGTTCATTGTCTTTGCTCTATGCTGCCACGTAAAATTTTCCTGCCTACAGTGTAAGATTGAAAAATAATGAGCTTTCCCGCGCGGAGCGTCTGCCAAGCGATCAACCGAATCGGCTGGTGGGGCAAAATGATCGTTGGACCTTCTCCTTCCACTAGAAACCGGTCCCAGTTCGCTGGCAACAGCGGTGCAGTCAACATCGCTCCGCGCGTGAAAGCTGTTTTAAAAGTGTGTTAGTATGTTGCAGTGGCGAAAATGCAGCGATCGTTGGAGCAACGTTACTCGATCAAATTTTGCGTAAAGCTAAACAAAACGAGTACCGAAACCATTGGGCTACTCAAGGAGGCTTACAGGACCAATATCTGTGCAGTGCCCAGGTAAAACGGTGGCACAAGTCGTTCAAGGAAGGCCGGGAGGACGTCGAAGACGAACAGCGATCTGGAAGGCCTTCGACGACGCACCTCTGCATTGGCCAAGATGCGGGTTCCGGTGCTTCCCCACCCTCCCTACAGCCCAGACCTGTCCCCTCCGGACTTCTTCTTTTTCCCGCGCCTGAAATGAAAGCTGAAGGGGAGGCGTTTCGACTCCATCGTGGCGATCCAAAACACTGTGACAGCCGAATTGAACGCGATTCCGGAGGATGAGTTTAAAAAATGTTTCCTGCAGTGGATGGACCGCTACCAGCGGTGTATTGACGCTCAAGGGCCCTATTTTGAAGAATATTAGTAGTATAAGCCAAAACGTTTAATAAAACTGCTTAAAAAAATAAGGCTCATTAATTTTCAATCAAACCTTGTACTATATTCGAAAGAGAAGGCTTCACGCCAAACAGCTGACGGCCGGTGAGGCACGCTTTCCCCATGCGCACTTCTACCCTAGCAGCATAGGCCTCGCTGTTACCAAGCGGGTTTCAGCCCGGCTTGTGTTTTTGGTTTCGGTGTGGCTGGGATTGTCTTGTGACGTCGTGCCGTTTTGAAACGTGCCAACGCAATATTATGCCATTACATACGCCGTCTGCAGCTACAACTTTTGTGCATCACCTCGCCACATAATATTTACGGTGATCAGCAGCTCCACTCCTTGCACGGGTCGAGACTTTAGACCCTACCAACACCACCGGATTGAAGCGGTTGAGTGGGCCGGCACAGTAACCGCTTCGTAACGAGTTTTTTGAATATTTTTCTTTTTCGTTTTTTGTAAAATGCTGCCTCTTAATAATGATTAGTATATTTTTTCATTTACGTTTTGACTACAGTTCTATTCATTTATTCGTTGGGTCTTTTGTGAACAAGAATCCTGTTTTGTTTGTTTGTTTTTTTATGCTTCCACACCAGCGTACGTCGATTTTACAGCGACGGCGAAAAACGATGGATAGATACGGCTTGCAGACATTACAGACGCAGAGTGCAGAGCAATAAAAAAAATAATAAAAAAAAAATAAATAAAAAGAAAAAATATTGTTTCTACCAAATGATTGTAGTGGGAAGGACGGACAGTTGGTGTTAGAGTTAAAATAAAAAATAAATAAAAAAAAACACAGACTCGTGCACAAGCTCAATGATTAAGTTTTGTAATGGAGGTACAGGTTTGCGTGGTTTTGAGTTTGCCGTGAACCGGTTTTCTTACGCGCATTGTTGCTTTTGTTGTTGTTGTTGTTTTTACTATACTGCACACATATGGTAGGTACTCTTTGCTTATCACACGTTTGTTGATGTTGCTACTGTTGTTACTACAACCGACTGACTGATGGGTTTTGTTTGGTTTTTGGAGATTTCTTGCCTACTTTTATTTTTTTTTTTAACTTCATTTTATTTCCAATTGTGTTTAATCGGTGCGTTCGTTGATCCAATTCAATTCTTCATTCTGTTATTGGCTGATTGCTGATTTCCCCAACTCTGCGGCGAAGCTTCGTTGGCTTTCGTGCCAGATTACGATGCCGGAGTTTGAATTCTTATGGACGAAATGTAGTATTTGGCGCGTGAGTGTATATATGTAGGCATTTACTCCAAAATCCAAAATATATGTATGTGTAAGTGAGTATATAAAGCTTGTAGTTGCTGTTAATATTTAGCAGCATTGACGCACGATTTCAAAGAGTTAAATTAGTCAAATTCATTCAAATAAGGGGGAAATGTAGAGGATTGGGAGCAAATTTCCCTGCCTATAGAAAATATGAGCTCTGGTGAATTATATACCATTCTCCACTGTTAGCCGTACAAAAAATAAATAAGTAAACGAAAAATAATTCACTGCTAGTATTTTGTAATTTTAGCATTGCATATAATCTTAATTTTTAAGGCTTTACATTAAATTTTACATCTCATGCAGCGGCTGCTATTTACTGGCCTGCGCATCATTGCTTGAGTTCTATACGCCATGGAGCCACTTTGCTGCTGTTTAAGGTAATTTTTCTGTGAGAATGCAGTTTTCGATAAAACTATATGAGGGTCGTTTGAACAGTCGGTGCAAAAATTAAAACTACTAATCTAATTGTTTGAGGTAAACCTTATCATTTTTCGACAGAGTCTCCTTTTCGGCTTATACACTTCATCCAACGCTGTTCTATTTTGTTGATCCCTTTCGTATAATGGGATTTGTCCAAGTCTGAAAAAGAGCCATTTGTTTCGGCATTCACCTCCTCGTTTGAATAAAATCTTTTTCTCGCCAGACATTTCTTCAAATTGGGGAAGAAATAGTAGCCCGAGCGTTCCCAGGTAGCCAAGTCTGTAAAATGGCGGTGATGTGAAACGAGTTGGCACTCTATTTCCATTAATTTTGCGACCACACTTGCTGAGACGTGAACTGGTGCGTTGTCGTGATGGAAAAGAATAATCACTAGGCTGCCTGGATCCCAACCAATGCTAAGCACAATAAAATAGACCGAAATAGGCTGAAAGTTGGTGTAGATACCTATGAAATGAGACTTTTTTTTCAATTTCAATCGTTTATTAACAAAAAATGGTTACAAATTTATTCTTCAAAATAATAGCCATCGTTAGCGACACATTTTTCCCATCTCTCAGGCAATTTGTGAATGCCACGCCAAAAAAATTGGCCGTAAAACCAGTCATCGAACATTGGCTTCTTCGTGAGAATTGAAGCGCTGCTCGGAAAGTGCGAGACCCATCGATGCAAACAAATGATAATCGGAAGGCGCCAAATCTGGTGAGTAAACCGCATGCACCAGCGGTTCCCAATCGTACGTCTCCACCAATTCCCGGGTCGCTCTTGTTCGATTGTGGCGGTGCATTGTCATCAAAAAAATTACTTTATATTCATTAAGTATTCAGAATGTTGCGCCGCATTTGGGGAGTTTCAAACAATCTTTGGTTTCGGCGGCTATAGTCGAATGGCCTAATCGTTTGAAGGCTTGTGTAAAAGGAAATGGTGACCACTTCGAATGAAAGTTAAATTTGTTGTTCTAATATTTAAATGACTAAATGAAACTAACTTCATTAAAAAAGTATTATAATTTCATATTTATAACGGATTTAACTTGTAACAGCACTTATGGCAGGACTAAGTATGTAAGTTTCAAAGAAATAAGGCCGAGTATTCTATGTACATATTCTTCTTTCTTCAACTGGATCAATTCATAAGCAGCGCAGAAAACTGCTTTCCATATGCAAAGTTCTTGCGAAAAGCAAACTAATTCGAATTCCGAGTTGTGCAATGGCAAAAGAGAAGAGGGAATACAAAAAAAAAGGAAAAGGGGAGAAATTTATGGAAAATACAAGTAGCGGATAACTTAAATTGCAGATATGCGTGAAATTGAATGACAAACTTTACCACAATCCAATGACGCGCAACGGGAATGGACCCGTAGTTGATTGACTTGCGGAAGAAAAACGCGTTTGAGGCAATACCGCGGAATGATAAGTGAATGAAATTGAGTAGCGATGGTCAATTGGATTCAGATGATATTTGAATTGATTGCATACTTAGAATTAGATAGCTGGAAGAAACGATAGGAATAAGAAATGAAGCCGAGGTTGAAAATGCAGATAGGAGAAGAGAAGCAAAAAAACGACGAGTTAATGAAGGAAATGAAATTCAAGAATGTGGTTTCAGTGGTTGAGTGCTGGTAGAAACTACTGCTTATTTTGTGAGGCGTATGTATATGGAGTATTCAGAGAGTAGCCACTAAAGTGGCGGTGGTAATTCGTTGAAGTCATCTTCACCAGGTAAATGAATATTTTCCAACATGCAACGCCAAAATGGGAAATTAAAAGTTCTTAAACATCACCGCCGAGTCCCTAGATTAATAGTACAATTTCCTACATCGATGCGGAAATTTTCCCTTGAAAATTTATTTATGCTGCAGCAATTTTCCAAGCATGCAGTGAAGCAAGTCATGCTAAGATTCGTTGAGTGCAAAGATTTCAAAGGATTCAAGGTGTTATCGTATAGAGAACCACATCGAAAAAAGATAAACTTCTTTTAAACTTTATGCCAGATTCTACAAATATGAAATACAATAATGGTTGGTTTAACCAGCTGACGCACGTTTCGTGTTTTGTTTCACTGTCAAACATCTTCAGTTTGGTCTATAATTTAACCATGAATCGTCTTACAAACGAACAACGCTTGCAAATCATTGAATTTTATTATAAAAATGCGTGTTCTGTTAAGAAAGTTTATCACGCGCTTCTTCCATTTTTTGGTCAGTTTAATCGACCCACTGAAGCGGCTATTCGAGCTATTGTGACTAAATTTAGAACCAAATTTACAAAGACATTATTAAAGCATTTATATGTAAGATACCGGCCCAAAACATTGGAAAGAGTATGACAAAATTGGACTAAGCGGATGGACCATTTGAAGCGCAGTCGCGGTCAACATTTGCATGAAATAATCTTCAAACATTAAATTATATGGACTGTACCAACGATTTAAATAACAATTTCATGAATTTTTCCGATTTTTACATGTGTCTTTTTTGAAAAACTTTCTTATAGCTCTTAAAAAATCACCCTTTAGAAGTGAGTCTTTCCACAAGACCCTGCAGCAGCACAGGCGTTAAGAGTGGTTCTAGGTTGGTGCCACCAGAACTGTTTTCCACTCGCACATCTCGACAACTTTTATATAAATACATAGTTATGAGTGCTACGAACCTGGAAGAAGTGGTATATTCAGTTCAGAGGGCCATCCTCCCTTCGCATAATACCACTGCGTCCTGGGACCCGCTTGAAGGCATCATCGAATATAGCATAGCTGTTGCAGACAAATTTATTTGCAGTCTGCAAAAAAGGCAGGGAACGAGAACTATGTCTGGCAACTTTACGGCTATGTCAAATAGGACTCGAGATTTTTTTCCAATGTGTATTTCGGAACCGTCAGTGAAGATTTGAACCTCGCTATCACTTATGGTTGGTTAGCCAGGTTGCTTGTCTAAGTCAAGAAAGACACTCGGTGGCCTTAAGGCCTATTGTGATGTATTGATAATTGGCGCGTACACACTTTTTTGGGTGTTTGGTCGAGCTCCTCCTCCCCAAATGGATGGATTTATAGTTTTAAGTCGACTCCGAATGGCATATATTTTTATACGAGGAGTTTTTTCATGGCGGAAATGTACTCGGAGGTTTGCCATTGCCTGCGTTTTTTCTTCATTTTGGTCTTCCTACGTTCTCTCTGTGAATTCCGAATGGTAGTTACACACCAACCCATTCGGCTAAGGCATCCTATTTTGATAGGTTAGGTTAAGTTGACCGGGCTGGCTCAAAGCAATCACATAGACCTATTGGTCCTAAGTGGTACCAGATGGAGCTTGATCCTTACCTATTGTGATACCTGCACTTAATTTCCATCTTCTAACTAATCTTACATCTTCACAACTCCTGAAGAAGCCATTATGAGGGAAACTCGTTCCACTGGCTAGAGTGCCAATAGTGTAATGAGCCGTTATAACACCTGTGAGGACGCTGGTAGTTAATCTGTTGCATCCAAGCAGACATTTTGTCCTTTTAAGATTCAGTTTTAGTCAGAGCGCTTTGGAGACCCTGCAGTTAGCAGTCAGAGCCCAGCCACTTTACACCACGCGCTAAAGGTCAAGCTGAGAGCCTTTTCTTGCACACCCATCCCATCCCGGGGACCCAACACAGTGTGGTGTGGTACATACTTTAACACATCTTGAACTTATGCGCTCTGAGGCCAGTGCTTTTATCGCGGCTTGACTATCAAGAAATATGATAAGGTTTGCCTGAGGTAAGTCCATTAGTCTTATCTTATCTCTTTTTTGTTACTTCTTGTTTCAAAGTTGCAGTCAAAGTCGATCTACGTGAATCGATATTCACAGCAGCCAACTTTGAACTCTGTTTAAGATGTACGCATGACCTTTGTTCGTCATCCAGAGCCGTCATTGCAGAGCCTATAAGCGACATGTGCGGGAGTGATACTGGCGCCACCTGAGACCGAAATCAATATGCAATGGATTTTCGTAATTAGATACTCATTCAGTATGTTTTCATTACTCACAAGATTTAGTTAAAAAAATCAAGTATATATAATATACATACATACTTACATACATACATAACTAAAAGCTATAAATAGAAATAAAAAACAACAAAAAAAAATAAAAAATAAAAACAATAAAACATGAATAATAATATCGTCATATTTGTCACACTTGGCCAATAAATACAATAAATTAAACACGTGGGTACGAGTATAAGCGCCGTTCGGTTC
Source organism: Anastrepha fraterculus (assembly GCA_037575425.1). Taxonomy (NCBI): domain Eukaryota; kingdom Metazoa; phylum Arthropoda; class Insecta; order Diptera; family Tephritidae; genus Anastrepha; species Anastrepha fraterculus. Next base: position 102,003 of record JAYXIM010003780.1, read on the forward strand.
GCGAGTTACTGGATTAAGGGTATTAATTTTAATGCGTGTGCGTGTGTGTGTGTGCAATGTGAAAAAATTAAGGAGATCATATTGACTGAAATTCGTATTGATGGAAATATGTACATACACTAATCGAGACAGACAAATTTCATAGTGGCTTGGCTCTCGAGTCAAGCGCAGCATTCGTTTTTTTTCGAAACAGATTAAAAATACAAAACACGAAATATGCATAATTTTCTTTTTAAATACGTATAATAATGCCATGTTTGATTGAAATTATAGATAATTTTATGGGATTTGCATACACATAGGTCTATATGTATGTATGTATGTAGGCAGATGTGTCAAAGTGATAAAAATAGTTAAGATATTGGGCTTTAAAATATTGGTTACAAAGATATGTAGTCTTATCCATATATACATATGTATAATATATACATTTATGCATTACATATTCACATTTGCCTTTCCATACCTTTTTGTGTACATTCACGTGCTGTCTTTGCTTTGGGGTTAGGAGTAAACAGAGTCAATTAATGCAAATCGCACAGCTGCCAGATGGCTTGGCTATCTCGAGATATGTATATTTTATGCTGCTGCTCGGCTTTTTTTTAAATGGAGGAAAACACCCAAAATCGTCAGCAAAAATAAAAGTGCGTGTAGCGCTTAACAGAAGTGAAACTTTCAAGGCAGACAAAGAAAGAGGGAGATACCCGGGAGAGAATGAGAGAGAGAGAGAGAGAGAGAAAGAATATATATCTAAATAAATTCACAACATTGAATACAAATAGACAAAATATACAAAAAACAGAGAAGGGTCGACCGGTGTAGGTAAAAGCAGAACCAAAAAACGCCCCAAACGGTAGGCACCAAGGAAATATAACGCCAAAAAGTAGGCACCAAAAATATATTTCCTACAAGTTTGCCAAAATTTTCTACAAACAAGCGCCAAAAAGTAGGCAGTGTTATTTCTCACTAAAAATTAGCAACCACAAGGAAAAACTCAGCGAAAATAGCCTAAAGTGTATCTAAGATATATAAAAGCTTAGCTCTAACTCTCTCTCTCCTTTTCCTCTACGTTATATCTTTTTTCTCTCTCTCGCGGAACGAAAATGCCCAAAACGTTGCATGGCCTTGAAATTTTACTCTCCATTCCCGCTCGTTCATCGACGCCTTACTTTCACTTAAAAAAAGAGGTTGTCTGTAAAGTCGGTTTACTGACGATAGTTTAACGTGATAACGTCATAAGAAAGTACTGATTGAATGGTTGCATTTTCAAAAGAAAATTTTAATTTTATTTGTTTGATAGATATTTTGTATGGATATAGAGAATGAGTTAACATTAACATAACATAATATACTTTAACATAACATAACATAACATAACATAACATAACATAACACAACACAACACAACATAACATAACATAACATAACATAACATAACATAACATAACATAACATAACATAACATAACATAACATAACATAACATAACATAACATAACATAACATAACATAACATAACATAACATAACATAACATAACATAACATAACATAACATAACATAACATAACATAACATAACATAACATAACATAACATAACATAACATAACATAACATAACATAACATAACATAACATTACATTACATTACATAACATAACATAACAAATTACCCCGTATTAAAGCACTTATCAACAGCTTTCATTTGATACCCATATTGTACATACACAACCAAAGGTTACCCGGGTCCACGTTTTGACCTATACCTCGAGACCCCAGTCACGGAGCGGCATGAAAAATACTCTGTACTAAAGCATTCACCAACAGTTTCAATTTGATATCCATATTGTACAAACACATTCTAGGGTCCACGTTTTGGTCTCTATCTCGAGACCCTAGTCACGGAGCAGCATGAAAAATACTCTGGACTAAAGCATTCACCAACAGCTTCCATTTGATACCCATATTGTACATACACATCCGAAGGTTACCCGGGTCCACGTTTTGACCTATATCTCGAGCCCTATTTCCAAAATAAAATATAATCCATGTTACTCGTGGATGATGTAGCTTTCGAATGGTGAAAGAATTTTTAAAATCGGTCCAGTAGTTTTGAGCCTATTCATTACAAACAAACAAAGTTTTCCTCTTTATAATATTAGTATAGACAACATATCTTATAAGGTATATGGTAAATATTACCATACATTTTTTCCTTCATATATAATAAAAAAATTAATAATTATAACATTAAAACAACAGGTATTATTAACAAACTTGGTTTTATTTTAAATTCTTCAAGTGAATCAAATTAATAATAATCAATAAGAAGGCATATGCAAATACAAATACGTGAATTTATATATGTACATTTGCGCATATACATACATACATATATACGCTCACTTAAGTAGGATAGAGCAAGATATCGAACGTTGCCGTTCGTTTGCTTTGTTTGCTTTGTCGTTCGTTCCGCCCTTTCGCTTGCAGTTCATTCAATGCAATGAGCAAGGTAACACTAATATGAGCAAGGTAACACTAATATGAGCAAGGTAACGGCAATGAGCAAGGTAACTACATATGAACAGTAATGAGCAAGGTAACGACACATTTTTTCGTGCGTGCAGCCTGTTAAATCGAATTATAAGACGTTATCACGTCAAAAAAAAAAAAAAACAATTAACAAGGTTTTAGAGCCACTCAAAACTTGCACTTTATTGAATGAAAATTAGTGGTCGAACTTTTTCTAAAAATTCTATTTAAAAAAAATGTGGATTTATTTGGTTTTCGTAAGATAACGAGGCTTATTTTTATAAAAAAAGTTTTTAGAATTGGGTTATACTTTTTTGATGTAGTGTATAGAGTTCCTCACAGCTTATTTGTATGGATTGTGAAATGTAAAAAATTGTCGCAATTAAAAAAAAATTGAATGCTAATATTTAGTCAAATGCTTCACCAAAATAGGGACCAGAACAGAATTCGTGGAGATACAGTCCCACTCATACAAAGCAAAATCTTTACGTTCGGTTAGCGACTCGAAACATAAGTCGGCGGTCGTGCAGACATGGCTCGCTCATATGGAGCTGTCCATATTTAATGCAGCCACCGGCCCAATTACCTGACATGAACGTTATCGAGAATTTATGGTCTTTATTGGAAACGAAAATCCGTACACTCGACATAAGCATCAAAAAAGAACAGCTGAAAAATGTATTGGGTATGGGAATAAGTTGCCGCCCTAGTAAAAGAGGTGTCGCTACTGATACTCTTTTTGTGTTCGGTCTAGTAATACACTGGTGATTTGAAGGTGTATATGTGGGGCCTCGATCATAGTAGTTGACATTCGTTTGAAGCGTAAAGCTCCTTTTTTATCTGACATCACAAATGTCTACGTTCGTCTAGAAAAAACAGCATTTGCGGGAAGTCATTATTACCTTTTAAAGAAAAGTGCAGCTGAAACGTGTTGTATATTGATCAATTTTTACGGTAACCACGCTACAGTTTCAAACCGACTCCGAACGGCAGATATTTTTTATGATGAGCTTTTTGATGGCAGAAATACACTCGGAGGTTTGCCATTGCCTGCCGAGGGGCGACCGCTATTAGAAAAATGCTTTTCTTAATTTTGGTGTTTCACCGAGATTCGAACCTACACTCTCTCTGTGAATTCCGAATGGTAGTCACGCACCAACCCATTCGGCTACGGCGGCCGTCGAAGATAACTTCAACAATTATTGGATGAAGACACATGTCGAACTTTTGATGATATATCTAAAGAGTTGGATGTTGACAGATCAACCGTCGGTAAATGTTTGCATGCGTTGGGAATGGTCCAGAAAGCAGGAACTGTGTGCCACATTAAATGAAGGAGAGGAATATCGAGAGACGTTTGGTGACGTGCGAGATGCTTCTTGAACGGCAGAAAAGAAAGGTTTTCTGCATTGCATCGTCACTGGCGATGAATAATGGATCTATTATGATAACCCTAAGCGTCGAAAATGCTGGAGCCTGCCAGGGGAACCAGGTCCATTGACAGCGAAAAAGGTCATGTTGTGCATCTGGTGGGATCAGAAGGGTGTCATCTATGAATGCCTTAAATCATCTGAAACCATCACTGACGATCGTTACTGACTGCAGCTAATGCCTTTGAATCGAGCTCTCAAAGAAAAGTGGCCGGAATGGGACGGTAGACATGACAAACTGATTTTACTGCATGACAACGCCAGGCCACACGTTGCTCCAGAAATATTTAAAGGGACTGAATTGGAGCCTTTATTGGTGAGCGGTTCATTTCTTATGAGAGCATCGCAAACTGGCTCAAGTCAAAAGAACTCGAATTTTGCGTCAGAGGAATTTGTATGCTGCCTGAAAGATGGAGTAAAGTGGTAGCTTCCAATGGCATATATGATACTTCACATATTATGTAATATTTAATTGTTTAAATAATTCGTAACTTTGCCTAAGAAAGGACGGAAACTTATTGCCATACCCACTAATTTGGGAGTGGAACACAATCGGATCGGAAATTAGTGGAATCAATGCCAGAAAGGCTTGAAGCTGTAATTAAGATCAAAGCATACCACACAACGTACTAAATGCTTTTTCGATAAACTAATTCAATTTATTTTTAAGGCAGACGAACTCTTAAGCATAGACGTAAAAGTAGAATTGTTGTTTTGTTTCAAAAAAGTATAGTGCCAACTTAACAGAAGTGTATTATTTAACTCCATTTTCCAGCAATTTTATCTTCAGCCACGCACTGAATTGATTTCATAACAAACATAGTTATTTTAGAAATTTCGTGAATATGCAAAAAAAAACGAAAAACAAAAAAGTTAAGCACGCAATGAAGTCGTCAACTCTTTGATGAAATGCCAACGCGCAATCTCTAGTTATTTATAGAACCGAAGCATCGTAAACTACCTGACTATGGGGAAACAATTTCGAATGCTTGACGCATGTCGAGTGGGCGCTGGTAAACAATGCAATAAAATCAAAAATAAATAGCAAAACATGCACGATTTCAGATTTGCATGCGTAAGGATAAAATTTATAAATAGCGGGTGTTTAGTTTTTTTAGATCCATAAAAGTAAACAGATGTTTTTGACATTGCAACTCAATATTTTATGCGAAAATGTGGAATACAAAAATGGAAATTCACATCACAAATTCACTATTGCGCGTTAAACCCGGACGCCAAATGGACATTTTTTTCCAGAATTTTGTACAAAGTAAGGCTTTCTGTTGCATATATGTTTTTTGTTGTAGAATGCTTGCAAAAAAAAACTAATTACAAAAAACAAAATATATAAAAAATGTTATAAAAAAATTATAACAAACAAAATTTATAAAAAAAACTAAAACAAAATTAAAAAAAATGGTAATTTTCCATACATGTTTTTTGTTGTAGGAAAAAAAATTATTAAAAAAAATTATAAAAAAAATGGACTACAAGACTATGCATTATGCTTACAAAAAGAAAAAAAATTATAAACAAATATATAAAAAAAAATTTTATAAAAAAAAAAATTAAAAAAAAGTACTAAAAAGAAAATTACAAAAAAACAAAGGTTTATAAAAAAAATATTTAAAAAAAAATTATAAAAAAATGGACATTTTTTTCCAAAATTTTGTCACAGTAAGGCTTTCTGTTGCATATATGCAACACTATGCACTATGCTTAAAAAAGAAAAAGAAAAGAATTGAAAAACAAAAATATAAAAAAAAAACATTTTATAAAAAAAAATTAAAAAATTATAAAAAGTTCAAAAACAATATATATAAAAACTTAAAAAAAATAAAAAATTATAAAAAAATGGACATTTTGCATGTATGCTTTTTGTTGTAGAATGCACTACGCTTACAAAAAAAAAAAACAAATTACAAAAAAAATTTATAAAAAAGTTTTATAAAAAGGATTTATAAAAAGAAAAAAGAAAAAATAAATAAATAAATAGTTAAAAATTTGATAATTCGTGGCACTCCCATTACATATTTATTTTTGATTTTTTTCCAAAACATTTTTTTTTCAAACTATGCAGGCTAAGAAATTAAACAAAAAAAATGTCTAAAAATGTTTAAAATAAGCGAAGATATTTCACTTAAAAAAAACTCGTTAACAAAATTTTCAGCATAAATAAATTTTCAACATTAATAAATATTAAAAATATTAAATGTTTTCAAATTAGTTTTTCTGTTTACTTCTTATACTACTCAAGCCTACAAATAAACCAATTTTTAGCAGAATTGTCGATAATGTCCAAAATACTTGGGTCAAAATCGAATCGCTCCGTGGCCTTCTTTCTCTACTTACTAAAATCAAGGCCAAGGGAAAAAGCACTTTCCTTACCGGTGCAGTATGTACTTATAAGTATCTGACCCAACCTTAAGAAAAGCAGCGAAATAGTTACCATTTAGGCAAGTAATAATTATAAACGCGGTTAGTATAGTTATACGCGTGTCCTATTAACTTTTATTAAGCTTTGCTTCTTCTATTTTGGGTTGCCCAACAGCTGCTTTTGGAAGTATTTTTAGTGCATGAATGTTTTTCGTTGGCGGAAGGCGTAAATGTTGTGAATTTTATTATTTATTATTATTGGAGTTCAAAATTTTCAATATATATAATACATACATATGTAAAGGGTCTTTTAAGAGGGACGTTCAAAATTTGTCACGTCAAAGTGAGCACCTTGTAAAAGCAATACCAGAGTAATTTGTGGTGATGTACCTCAATTTATTATGAAAAGTCATAGGGTTGGACAAAGGGGAAAAGTAATTGCTTGGAGGAGATTTGCTTCAAATTCACTGAGAGCCGGTTAACGGTTGGCCGTACCTCTGCATTCTGTACATTGTGGAACCTACCCACCTCTTGATGAGAACATATGAAAATTTGACGGAGGTGCAAAATTATGCAGATCGAAGCAAGGATGGTAGATTACCAGATTTGTTCGTTAGGTATGGTGAAAAAAATGTTTAGGGGAACTTTGGATTCTACGCCATTCGGCCTGTTGTTGTTGATTTGTATCACTATCACAAGCTAAATTTTATGAAATACATCCCAAGTGACATCAGCTCATATCTCAAATTCGCTCAGAGCCGAATAACGCTCTGCTACGTAGAACACCTTTAAAGATCTTTTCCCCATGAGATCGAAGTGAATTTTTGAGCATAATTCAGCGGAGACATTTTTACAGAGCAATTGAGCGAAGTGAGAAAAATTGCTAAAGTATCCAAATCTTGTAGGAAGCAATGAAAAGTTAGGTTAAGTTTATGTAAACATTGGAAGAGCATAAAAATAAATGCATTTTTTGTAAATAAAATAACTAAAAATATTCAAAAACTCCCACTAAAATGACGCGAACTTAAAAATGTATTATTTCAATTCTATTAAAAGTTCGAGTATCAGCACCAGATAAGCGCGATTCTGTGTATTCTCTCAACTGTGACGTCGGTGGTATCGTCTTTTTAATGCTTGAAAATATTCGTAAATATTTATGTTTTGAAAAGCTTGTTCGCATCCCTAAAGGGAGGGCAAACGTATCACGCCTCTGTCATGCCACTTGTTACATATTGTTGTTGTCACATGCGTGTTTACTGTGGTGTGAGTTAGTTGGTATGAAACCGGGATTAAAGCGTACACGAAATCTACCAAAATGTCTGCTTGATTGGCTTGACATAAAATCATTTTGTGCGCCATGGCACTTTGATTTCAGATTTAGGCAATCCATTGGCTATGCTGCATTTCTGAAGGTGTGCGTATTGTTGCTGTAATTTTGTTATTCAATTCGAAATGCAGCAATTTTTCTCTATTCGTAAGCTGAACGGCTGGCTGGCTGGCTGTTTGTCAAAGTCGCGTCATTTGTCTTTTTTGGTGGCGCCTCTGAAGCTGCAATTTCGAAAGCAACTCACAACTGCAGCTTGAGCACAACAATAACAGCTGCTTAGTTGCAGCGCCGCGTATTTAGCATGCCATTATATTTTCCACTGCTTTTAGTTCACATCGTGTTAGTTTTTAAATAAAATGAGTATCTTTGTTTTTTTATTTTTTTTTATTTTCTTCCAAGCGCCAATTGCATTGTGAAGCTGTTCCCCCACGCAATGGATGTCAGTGGGGCCATAGGCGGCCCACGCTGTGGTGCCTTTGTCATTTGTGCTTATGTTTTGCATTTTGCATACAAATGCAATAAGTTTTATTTATTTATTATTTTCATTTTCTTTATTTTTATTTTTTATTTTTGTGTAGCCTTTGTTGCTGCGACTACAGTTACTGAAATGCTTATATGCACGCTTTTAATCGGAAATTTATTTCACTATTTTTAGGTTTTTGTCGCTGTTTTTGTTCTTGTTGCTATTGTAAATTAACATGCAAACAATCGCGTCGCTTGGCGTTTACGTTTCATTTGGAGGCTTCTTTGCTTTATACGAGCAGTAAGCGCATTGTTTCTTGTTATTGTTGCAGCTGTTGTTATATTGTATTATTTTATGCATATTGTGTTAATTTTCCCCACATTGATTGCAGTTGTTGTTGTAGTTGATACGCCTTTTTTGCATGCTAATTTATTGCATTTCCTTTTTTTGATTACTACGATTATTGCACGCTCAGCCAGTACCCGCTGGTGTGGCAGCGTGGTGTTGTTTTTGTTTTTTTTTGTTACCCCTGATGCGTTGTTCTTGCTGTTAAAGTGTAATTTTTACTCATTGTTGGCAATCCACACCGCCTTTTTGCTCCTATTGACGCCGCTGCCTTTCGGTGTCAATTTAATGCAGTTGCACATTGTTGTTGGTGTAAAATGCTTCTCGTATTTCTCAAGTAAGTGGCAGTAGCAAGTGTTGCTGTTGTTGCTTTTTCATATATATCACAGTGTATTATACTTTGCTGTTATTGCTTTTATTATTATTCATACATCTTTATTAATTATTCTGCTCATGCTTTTTTCGCCGATTCGAGCCGCGTGCATGCTCACACACACATACATGCTCACAAACCTGTTCATATACGTACACATTGTGGTACATGGTTGTTCTCGTCGCAGTGTAGCGTTCTAATACACTCATCGATCAAATGTAAATAGGAAGTTCTCGTACTAAGGATTTTGCGGTCATGAAACACCAAATTATAGAGAAAATTTGTTTCAAATTACTGTAGTTCCTCGGCAGTTAATAGGAAACCTCCGAGTGTATTTCTAACTTCAAGGCGGTACTCATAAAAAAATGCATCTGCCCTTCGGAGTCGGCTTAAAACAAGAGGCTCCTCCATTTTTGGAAAAACATAAAGAAACACACCATAAATAGGGGCAGGAGCTCGGCCAAGCACACAAGAGAAATGTACTCTCTTCTAACGGACACCTCTCTTAAGCGGACACTTGTTTCAGTACTGCAAAAATTCTTAGGCATTTTTAAAATTTTTCTCTTCTGAGCGGACAATCTTGTCATAATAAGAGACTGGCTCTTGCTTCCCCTCTTCAAAGCTATTTTAGTTCTTTCATAAGCGGGCAACTTACCAACTCTGCCTTGGAGTTGTCAAAATCAATAAATTTGTTAGAAGTTGTTTATTTCATTCACAAAGCGTGGGAGCAAGTGAGTCCACAGACAGTGAAACATGTTTTAAGGAAAGCTGATTTTGAGAAAACAAACATCCCAAATCACGATAGGACATTTATACCACAGAGGATGAGCTTCCACTTTCGGCAGTTGCTCAGCTAACCAACAGTATTAATCCAGCTCAGAATTCGAGTTGACGTCGAAATTGTCTTAATTTAGGTAATCTGAAGTGTCAAATGAAGTGGTGCTAAATTAGCAACTCTCGTGGCCAACTCCTCTGATGATTTACTAGAAAACTGATTACAAGTTGACTTCTTATAAAGAAGCTTATTTAGCTACCAAAAAACTAAACGCTATTTCTTTATATCACAGTGACCTCAAAGGCATTGAATTGCTTACTGATCTTGTAATTACCTGCCAGATATTGAAATTAAAGGAAAAATTCGCGAAGCTAAAATTTCTGAATTCTTTAAACGAATTTCAATACCTTGCAAGGCGCATTCATAAAAAATGGTGGCAGTAGACCAACAACAATGTTTTGTACGTTTGACTGTCACGGGAAGTATTAGCAAAGTAGAAAAGAAGGAATGAATTCGCCTTGTTTCATTCTGTCAAATATTTATGTGTATATCTGTTCTGGTTGTGGAAGTAAAACAGATTAAATATCAAAGGTCAGCCACAAATTATTTTAACTTGCTTAACGATTTTCTTATAAGCGGACGCCTGGCATAAGAGGATAATTTTTTCAGTCGCTTAGGTGTCTGTATGTAAGGATTGCTATACTGTATATAACGATTTTCCAGGATTCACAAAAAAGTTAGCCATTAAAAGGAAACGTTTTCAAGACATTTTCATATACACATAAAAAAATATTTTTTTGTTGTTGGCAAAAATAGGAAAATTTTCGATTTATGTTGTAAGAAATATATAGAAATTTATTTTCGAAATATGTTTCTTTTATTAATTTCTGAACTTATCTACAAAAAATTAAAGATTTAAATGAAAAGAAAATTCCATAAAAGATATAAAAATTATTCGCATGAGAATAGAAATAGTGTCCATTCTTAAATTTCGGCAGTTTTTAGCAAGCTCAAAAAGTATTTTTTGTTTGAAGGCGAAATCCTCTCAACATAAGCTTTAAAAAATTGGGTACATATTTACAACTTTTTCAGCCCAGTTTAGTTTACACATCTTAGCCGAAAGAAAGTGCATACAAGCCACTATTACAGTTTTAAAGAAATTTTGAAAAAGCGTTCGACAGTTTTTATTACCAAATACCCATTTCGAAATAACACAAATTTGCACAGATCATGATTTAATTTCGTAAATATTATTTCTTCAACATGCACGTCGCATATCTACTAATAAAAATTAGGACCCTTTTCCTATCTAACCAATAAAACTAGCTTCACTAAAACAAACTGATGATAAACTATACCTAACTTTAAAACGCCGGTCGTTTCTTTCGCGTAGTAACCAGCACCAGTTGGACATACAAAGTGGTGCGAAGTCTTTCCCCAACCTGAACATTCCACCGCATAGGCATTCCTATGCAGTGAAAATCCACCATTTGTTCAACTATTTCCAAGGAGGGGAAATCCATTTTTTTTTTAATTACATCGCCCAAATAAATTTCACTCATTTTGAAGCTAAACACAAATTTTAAATGATCGGTTTGAGGGTTCAAAAAACTGTAGGGAGATCGAAAATATGTTTATAGGCAAGTGAATTGTAGTGTTAGAGGTTAGTTCCGAAAACGGCTCTAAAACAGGTAATACAAAATTATGCTTCTATTTCATTTACGTATCTGACAAGTTTATAATAATTTTTAAGTTATATAATGAAACTTTTTAAATAATATTTCCCATAGATTTTTTTTTTAGTAATTTTTCACCAGTTGCTTAACACTGTGCGCCGCCGTCACCGCCACAGTAGCATGACTCTAGAGACTCAGAGTTAACAGTCAATGCAGCTCCAGTCGCAGACCTCGCTCACCCCCTCTGCCCGACCAGTATCGGTGCCATTCGCTACCAGCTACTGTTAAGAGCTGCAGTGTAAGTAGTCGGCATAGCTGCTCACCGCCTTCTCCACCACCAGCAGGCGTATTGCTCGACCGGTCGAATAGACAATGACTGACTAGCCGCGCCTAGCCTTACTTCTTTGACTCCTACGCAGAAAATGTATGCCTGTTGCTGGCCTATTGTAATTGTTGTTGCAGTCGTAGTAGTGACAGCTTTGTAGTAATAATGTTTGTATGTGTGTATGTAGTTTCGATTGTTGATATTTCTATACAAAATAAGAATTAAAAAAAAAACATAAAAAAATGAAATGTGAGTAAAAATTAAATTACTACGACGTCGGCGTTGCGGATTTCTTTGTTCAAATGACCCACGCACACGCACACACATACACACATGCATGCAAATATAAAGAAATAAATAATATCATGCCCGTGAGCTTATAAAATTATAATATATAAATATATATCTAAGTATGTATGTGTGTACATCAGTGTCCATATTATCAAATGCATTTAATTAATTTCGCTCCAAAGTTGGACATTCGGTCGTTAGTTCGCCCGTCTGTCTGTTATTAGTCCCCATAAATATGCAACCGCAACAATAGACATAGCAACAACAACAACAAAAAGAGTAATAGCAACCAGCACCATTAAAAGCGCTCATGTCGCCGCACTCAGATTGGCTTCAATTGACTTAGATTAATGGCCATGTCCACAGCCAGTTAGATATTGTTGCCTTTTTTAATTTTTTATGTATTTCATTTATTTTATTGTATTTTGTCATTTGTTTTTGTTCATTTTGCCCTGTATTCAATTTGAAAATGTATTATAAACTTAATTATGGAAGTTTCCGCTATAAAAAACAAACAAAATATTTGTTTTGTCTTTCATTTATTGTTGCTTAAATGCTTTGTTGACCATTTTGCAATTGGAGTGTTTTTATCAAAGGAATAGAGAGATTAGTCATGAAAATCATGATTTCAAAGGTGATAGTAGTGCCGAACTGGAATAATTTTCAGAAGTTATGAAGCATATATACATATGTACGTAGGCAGATACACACACATACATACATATACGGCAGCAGAGTATTCCCCTTTGATCTCAGCTTGGCGATTCAGAATATGAAAAGAAATGAGTTTATGAAATATTTTTTCACAGCCTCAAATATCAGCAAATGAGAGCAAGTCATTCCTACTCTCAGAGACCACAGTCTTTTCCTCTTCAATGAACAGTTCACTTGATTCTTATATCCACCCACTTGTGCCTAAGGGTATTAAAATTTTGTTCACATAACGGCTGTATGTGACAGCATAAAGTAATCGAGAAAGATATAGACATACATATATTGTATTGAGAATTTGCGAAATCGGTCAGTAACCACGCCCACATCACTTATATTGGCAAACACCACTTATATTAGAAGAGCCACTTTATGGTAAATGCGTGTATTCGTGTCGTTAACGACTTAATAGAACCCACACACTTGTGTTACTCCCCACCTCATTTAAATCGGATATAATTATTTTTAAGATCGGTTGAGAACTTCGCCAACTTTTTTAAGTTAAAGCTATATTTCCGTCTGTCCCTCTGGTATAAGGCTATATAATTTATGAGTTTGTTTAATGCCAAAATTAACAGCCTACTAAAATGGTAGCGGCTAAAGAAAGTTCTGTACGGTACGAATTTAGTCTTCCCTATTGGTTTCTTTATTGTTTCAAATCTACGTAGGTTTGGGTATACATAAATTAAAATAAATTTTTTCGAGGAAAATTCATAATTTTTTTAAGCATGGAAAAATTCTATTTTTCTTTTAAACTAAAAAAAGGTTTCTTCAAAAATCTTATTATAAGAATCATTGAGTGTTCAAATATTCTGTGGGCATCCGCTTACTGCCCATTTATTTACCCCCATCAGGTTAGGTTCGTATGACAACTTGGAATTATGCGTGATTATTCACATATGTATGTACATATATATTTACGCGTGATTATTGTATGTATGTATTTCCAGCAGAGCTTAGTGAACCTGGCATATGAAATTGGAATTGCTCACCACTTTTTATTCTCTAATATAATCTCATTGAATATGAAATCCCTTTATGCCATTAATACTGTAATAGCACAGTCATTAGTATTTTATTTATTTAGTTGTTTGGACAACAAGGATAGAGCTCGCTGCAAAGAAACGACATACAAGGAATACTACAAACAACAAAATGCATTTATATTCAAAGTAGTGTACTCAGTGAAAACACTATATAGTATAAGAACCAACGAATGGCTAACAAATATAAACGAGTATAAAACAACAAGAACACTAAATGCTCGCAGACATTGTACACCAGAATTGAGGAGCAAAAAGGAACATACGATGGCAATAGCAATAGTACGCGCACAAAAGAGTAGGAGAAGAAGCAGCTCATACACAATCATTTCTGTCAGAGGCAACGAGCAAACATCAAAAGAAAATTACAAAATAAAAGAAGTAAGAACAAGAAAAAAACCGTAAAAAACATGAAGAAACAAAAAGTTTGGTAAACGCAGAAAGCAACAACATCGAAGGCAGCTCCAACTACATTCGGCATGAATACAAGCAACAATGCGCATACGGTACGACTGTGTGTGCTCGTACACTTTGGAGCACTTCCCAGTACTCGTTACCAAATGATGTGTGTATGAGAAGACGAGAAGGGTACCAACAACAGAGGCGAAACACTCCAAACACAAAAACAAAATGCGCTGTCGGCAACAAACAACGACAACGATGACTCCAATGCTGGTACAAAAGTACTCGTTGACAATAGCTACAACTATGGGAGCTTTGGCAGTGATGATGCCTGCTACTGATGACGATGGTGTCGGAGATGAGTAGTAATGAAAAAGTTGGGTAAAATAACGCAGTCAGAATGAAGAAAACTATATACAAAATCAATCAAAGCGAATGCGTTGTAAATATGCATGTACATATGTACATGGGCTTAGTAGGAGAGTGCGTTAGAGTTAGTGTGAGAGTTTCATGATGTATTTATATACACGCTTTGCGTACACTCACTCGCTCTCACTACTTATTTACGTACATATGTATGTGCATATACTTTTGTATGCGCATATATAACACCAGACAAGAAGTAGTGAAGCAAGAAAAAGAAGAAGCACAGCAATACGGTGTGTAGTCGATTAGGTAAGAGTGTGAGTGCGATATTTGTGTACATGTTTCGTTGGGGAGCATGTCAGCAAAGAATGAAATGAAAAGAATGAACAAAACCAGTAAGAAAACTACAGACAAGGCATTATATGAATTAAAATACAAAAAAACAAAAAAGACAAACAAAAACAAAACGATTGCCTTGTAACCAGGGAATCATTGCGCTAAAATGTGTTCAAATAAAATGCGAGTGGAGCATTGAAATGAATGAAATAAACGAGCTTGTGAGCCAAGAACGAACGAGCGAATGCCCCAACAATGCACGAACATTGCAAATTATCGCCCAACGAATATATTGTTGCTGTTGCTGTGCTGCTGCGGCAATGACGACGTCGGTAACTACCCGACAAATCAAAGTAACTAACGAGCAAACATTTTGTTTGGCGAATTTAAATGTAAAAATTTTCGGCAAAAAGCAAAATTGCAGGTGTTTGCAGTTTTTTTTTATAATTGGATTTTAAATTAAATACTAATGCGAGTGAAGAATTAAAATAACGTTTTTATATGCATTTATGGTATAGTAGTTAGTTTTTGGGGAGATTTAAAAAAAAAAAAAGAAACAAGTAGATATGCTGCCTATAGTATATCTGAGTCTGACTATTTACTGAATAATGAATATATTTGGGTAGAATTATAGATAATCAAACAACTTTTAATGTGGTGCTTGAAAATAGTGCTTTTACTTTAACAAATTGTATGTATGTATGTAAATTAAGCAGTATGAAATTATAAAACGGGAGATAAGCCTTTTTAACTGTCCCATGGGAAGTAGGAATGTAGTTTCCAATCGAATATGATTTGTTACTATACAAAGTTGTTGTACGAAAAATTTGACACGATAGCAATGTTATTTGAAATCTAACAAGAATTTATATTCATAAAGTTAATATTGCGAGGCCACTAAAATGGGTACTTTTCGGGTAACTCTTGCATTTCAGCGAATTAGGTATTTCACTTAATAACTCATAATTAATATGAATATGAATGGAAAATCGAAAACACAAAAAAAAAAAAAAATTTACAAATTTATCGCCGAGGTAAGGCGAGGCGAGGAGAGGGATCATTTCGAGTCATCAAAGGCCATTCAGCGAAAACTGTACGGCGTCGATTGCACAACATGAATGTACCAAGCAGAATAGTTCGTAAATTTCCTGTTGAAACAAGAAATTTTAAGAAGCGGAAAAGTTTTGCTAAGATCACAAAGCATGTTGTGGACCAGAAGGTATGAAAAAGTGGTATAACATACTTTGGAGCGATGACACAAAAATTAATTTATTTGGAAATAATGCTGGGCAAACAAAATGTCGGGCGTCTTTAAGGACAAGAGTTTTCGCCGCGGTTCACAAAACAAAAAAAATTAAATGAAAAATAAAAGACAAGCACGATGGCGGCAACATAAAGATTTGCGAATGCTTTTCTTGGTATGGAAGAAGGCCTATTTACTTGATAACAAATAAATGGAAAAATTTATTTACAAGGTCACATGTACTTCAAGAAGTGATGGTACCATTTGGATTGCTTTTTATGCAATATAATGACGCAAAACGGCCGCCGTAGCCGAATGGGTTGGTGCAAGACTACCATTCGGAATTCAGAGAGAATGTAGAAAAAGTTTAAAAAATTAAGAAAAAGTTTTTCTAATAGCGGTCGCCCTCGGCAGGCAATGACAAACCTCCGAGTGTATTTCTGAAAAAAGTCCTCCTAAAAATATCTACCGTTCGGAGTCGGCTTGAAACTGCAGGTCCCCCTATTTGAGGAACAACATCAAGACGCACGCCACAAATATGAGGAGGAGCTCGGTTAAACACCCAAAAAGGGTGTACGCGCCAATTGTATACAGTTGCGGTCAGAATCTTAGTAGTGCTTATGGCTCATTATATTTAAGCGGCCACGTTTTTTTTATCACAACAATATTTTGCCATCCACTGTAAAATCCGTTAGATAAGGAAGTCGGCTTCAGGTTGTGCAATTACTTGCTAAAGTTAACCTGTTGGTTCCGTTAATTTTGCATGAAATTTTAGATGCAACGGCTTTTCAGTCAGTCAAAGTCTTAGTAGTGCGTGAAAAATTGTGTGAAAAATTAATATTATCGCGACTATCGTTGTGAAAATAAAAAAAAGGTTTATTTAATTGATATTCTGTAGCTAATGGTAAAATTTTTATTATTCCTCATTCAGTAACGCCCAGAAGGAAATATTCACACCCCAGAAACGCGCTCTCAAAAAAAAATTGATTGCTGATGGAAAAACTTATGTGGAAGTGGAAAATATCATTGGTTGCCCACCAACAATGGTACGTAATGCCATCAAGTACAAACCAAGTGGCAAAAAGCGTGGAGGAAAGCTAGCAATGTCGGCAAAAGAAGTTAAGTCTATCGTCAGATACTCAAAACAGTTGCCATTTGCGGCCGCTACTGACATAAAAGATGCCTGTCTTCGAGCGTTGAGACTGTTCGTCGGCGTTTGCGTGAGCACGTACTGGGTACCCTCGGCCCAAGAAAAGTACTGTTGTTGAAAAAAACGTATGTAGAAAAGAGACTTCGATTCGCCAAAGGACATATAAATTGGCCTTCGACCAAATGGCGCAACATTTTATGGTCGGACGAGTCGAAGATTGTTTGTATGTGGTGGAAAGGGATCGCGCCAATATGTAAGACAACCACCTAACACCGAATACCAGCCAAAGTATACAACAAAAACAATAAAGTATGGTGGTTCTAGAATTATGGTCTGGGCATGCTTTTCTTGCCCAGGCGTGGGACCCATTCATTGGGTTAAGAAAATACTGACTGGCGCTTCATATGTTGATATACTCAAGGACATCATGCTGCCATATGCCAGAGACGGAATGCCGCTTGTTTGGACGTTCCAGCAAGACAACGACCCCAAACACACGTGTAAAGTTGCTAAAAGATGGTTTGAGGAGAGTCAGATCAAAGTAATGAACTGGCCGCCACAGTCACCAGACATAAGCCCATTGAAAATTTGTGGGTTGATGTCAAGGAGGCAGTAGCCTAACGTATGCCAACATCTAATACGCAACTGTGAGAAACTGAAAGAGCGCATGGGAGTCGATTTCGATTGAAAGATGCCAAAAACTTGTTGACTCAATGCAACGCCGTTGTGCTGCAATTCTAAAGAATAAGGGTCATGCAACAAAATACTAATTTAAATACTAAACAAAACCCCATGTAAAAATAAAAATAAAAATACAATCACCATCATATAAAAGTTTTGTCAAATTTTTGTTACAATTTGTTACACTAATAAGTTTTTGACCGCTCAAAATTCGCTGCAGTTTTTGTAAATATAATTTTACCTTACGGAAATAAGATAGACATTGGATTTTTTTTTTTTTGGGGATTTGTTTTGTTTGACATTTGGGCTATAAGAGGGGAAAAATAAAATTTTTTATAAAAGCGATTACACGCACTTTTTTAACCCATTCAATTTTACGTATGTGCACTACTAACATTTTGACCGCAGTTGTACATATAATATATACATTTCCAAACAAAAATGTGCCGTAGGCTAAAATTTGCGATATTTTATTCCAAATTTTCATTTTTTTTGAAAATATTTTATCGCCATTTTAAACATTTTCACTATTTTTGAAGATAATGATTTCTCGAAGGTCAAAGGTTAATTTAACTCTTTTAAAAACTACAAAAGGTCTATCAAACCGCATTGCTGGTTGAATGGTTTTATCCGGTTTCCCTTATTTCTTTTTTCACTATCGTTCTTTTGAGAATTCGTCCTGCACATTTATTTTGCACGGTATTACAATCGTTTACAATAATATTTGTAATAATATTTAGAATTTTAATAAATATCGTAGTATTATTGAGTAAAAATGGCTTTAAATCAAATCCTGAATTAATACGGAGTGTTTTTAAGTGAATACTGTTACTTTTCTGTGTTTGTATTTAAGGGGTTACGTGGGTTCCGTCGGGTAAAAAGGCCTATTTTCAATATTTTTTTATGTAAAAAACTATTTATTTTATTTAAACTTTTTTCTGTCTTATAGATACATATTTAAAGAATAATTTCTGAAATTACAAAAAAAAAAAAAATTTAAACTCCTCCATTGTGACGTCATATCCGGTGACCCCTCGAAAAAAAGGTGCGTCCACGTTGTCAGCATAACTCCTGACAGGGTTATCGAAAATGAAAAAAAAAAAAAAAAAAAAGGGTTTTAGTTAAGGGGTCGATTTTTTGTTTTTTCGATATTTCGAAAGTATAGGCTTTTAAGAATATACTGTGAAATTTTCATGCGGAAATTCCCAATATTATAGCTTCTACAGCCCATTAAGTAGGTAGAGAGCGGTCCACGTGCTCCTGTCTCTCAAACTTTATCTTGAAACGACTTTTTTCGGCACGGCGGGGATGAAAACAAAAAAACTATTCAACCGAATCACTTGAAATTTCGACATGTTGTTCACAACATGTATCGCTATCGTCGGAACTAGAATCATAATTTTATTTAAATAATTTACTATTTTTTAAACTAAAAAACTAGTGAAAAAACCAGATTTTACGAACTTTTTTTCAAAAGTGCGCCATTTTGTCAATTTTTCATTTTTTCGATTTGTTCTAGTTCCGACCATAACTGCACTATTTCTGATTAAGAATCTTCTTCTTCAGCTGCATTTTTATAATAATAAATATTGTTTCAAAGGAAAAAAAAATTTTTTTGTATGCTCAATAAACGTACTAATAAATTTAAATTTTTAATGGCAAAAAAAAAAAATCGTGAAAATAGGTGAAATTTTCGTAATCTAGACCACCGGGTACCCTTAAGACCATAAACTCGTGCTTGACCGAAGGAAGGAAAAAAAAACGTAAATATTGAATTTTTGGCAGACATTTTTCCCCAAAAATTAAAATTTCGGTGAAATTTACTCAACATTTTTTTTTTTTAATTGTTGTTATTGAAAAAAAAAAATTCTTCGTCCAAGCACGAGTAAATTGTATCTCGAACACCTGTGTAAAATTTCATCAAGATCGGTTGAGTAGTTTTCAAGAACATTTGACAACCGACTTTGAAAACACGGTTCCGAGAAAAACGTGTTTAAAGTTTTGAGTAACAATAAAAGTGGCTTGGAGCGCACCTCTTCCAAAGGCTGTATCTCCGAAGCTTTTATTCGGATCGACTTGAAAATTTAGAATAATATTCTTGAGGTGTTATAGAAATTAATAAACCAAAAAAATCGGCGTCTGTTATAGGGCATTATTAAGCTTATGCAAAAATTAAACATTTTTAACATTAAATATTTCTATTAATTCTTAATGGTTATTTAAACAAAGTACTATAAATCAAATGGCTGATATAGTGACTACATTTGTGTGTGATAATTTTTAAATTCGATCCACGCACTTAGACATGACAAGCAAATTTATCGTGGTAGCAATGGAAAGCCAACCCAATATTGCCTTTTTGTTCCTATTGTCACTAGTTGAAGTTTTAAAAGATGCTTGAATTATTATTTATATTTGTGGTATTCATCTATGAAATACAAGCCATTGTTATTATTAATTAAAAAAAAAATAATGGATTTTCCGTATGAACGGGAAAGATTTTTATGCTAATGATCATATGGTTATGTGTGTATGTTTGTATGAGATGTTTTGTATTCTGATAAAAACCATTTTTCGTCAACTTACTTCAAAACAGCAAACCAATTTGACCTTCAGAGGACTGGTTTCCCAATGCCAATTCTATCCAATTCTATTGATTGCTTTATTCGGCAACTCAAAATAAACACGCATTTTGTAACTTCTTATTCACTGTATTAAAATATAGTATTTTCTTTGATTTCAATATTTCTCCCATGCACCTTCATGTTAGAATTTGTTTATTCTTGTTTTTCAGCCGTCTTTTTTTATTCATTCATATGTATCTACAAATATTTATGTATTTCCATATTTGAACTTTAATCACTAATTTATAACATTGATTTTCGCAGTTGCACGTTTTTATGATAATATCTGTTAACGAACAAATAATTCACACCAAATCGATAAATTCTGCAATGAGAAAAATTCAGTTTTTTTGTTGTTATTCACAGTATTTTGTTCGCACAATAAAATGCATCAAATCAGGCCGAAACAGTCATTGTTTTCATTGACAAACTCATTTATTGTTTTAAAAACATCTCTTTTTGTTTCTTTTGCTTGCGGATAAAATTTTATCAACCGTCCGTCCGTCTGCATTATCCTAAGTACATTTATTCGACCGTCTGTAGTAGCAAACTGTGCAATTCAACGAGCAACCTATTCGGCCAAGCCAGGCAGCTCAGTGAGCCACTCGAAGCGAATGAACGTTTGGCGATAGCACCCTGCCGCCGTTGCACCCTCGCTTATTACGCCCACACATGTCATGTTGCATATGCATGTATGTATGTACATATGTAGCGCGGCTGTGCCTTTCTGGGGCGCGAGCAGTTTTCACTTTGCCGTGAAAAATGTTTCATTCATTGAGGAAAATAGAAAATATATACACAAAAACGTACGCGAACGCGCGATAGCGGCAGCCGTGACAGTAAAATTGACAGCAGCGAACGAGTGAGCAAATGAAATGAACGAAGAAGCGAGTGAGCTCGCTTCTAAAACTGGAATATTGGTGAGTGGGCCGGTGGAGAAAGGTAGGGGCAAGTTGGTGTTGGCCCGGTCCCGAAAATAATAAAACAAATGAGTTGATATTGAGATTAGCGGTGCCGAGCGTGCTAAAAACGAATAGCAAAACATAGGTATGTATGTACATATATCTGTATGCATTTATGTACATTAAATATCTGTTCACAAGATTTTACCAGAAAGCGCTGGTGTTAAGCCACTGAATGGTTGTGAAAATACAGCTCTTCTTAATATCAATAAAGTTAAATACATATGAAAGCTGCAAACACTTTTTAGTGATAATTTTTCCAACAGATTTCATAGGTATTTAGTATGCCTGACCATTCTCAGTTTTTCATTTCATGCCTGCGCCCGTGTAATCTGTGCACAACCCTACGCCAACGCCACCCACAAAAGTCTCTTTGCGTGGTCACATGTGCCAACGTGTAGCTTCTACTCCCCTCAACCTTTTTGCTGTATACCTATGCATGTACATATGTATGTAACCAAAATTTTATTCATGCATGTATATCTGCACAAAAATGTCCCTCGCTAATTCCCACTTGTCTTGGCTACCAGCGCTCACGCTCACTTCCAATTCCGACACCTCATATGGTTTGTTGGTGCTTGTATTGAAAATTTTCAGGCACTTACGTTTACGATTCTATTTTAGTGATTTTATTTATTTATGTATTTCCTTTTTCACATCCTCGTCTTTTCGTCTGTGCAACACTTCAAATTTTCTTGCAGCGCAGCAAATTTCAGAATTTTCTACCCATTCATTGTTGTTTTCTTGCCTCTACATTTTGTTTTCCTTGTTTTTGTTTGTCAAAATACACACCTACAAAGGAATTCGATTTTTTCTCTACTTTATTATTTTTTCATTTTCTCACTTGCGCTCGCATGTTCACTCGCTCACACGTACAATCAGTCATTTATTCCATTTGCTTTTGTGCTATTTTCTTCTCACTCTTCCGATGGTAGCAGAAAAAAAAACTTTAAACAAATTTTTTTTCCTTCCCAAGATATTTCAGGTTGGTTTTCTTCACAATTTCGCACTAAGTTTTCACCGTTTTACACAATTGAATTTTCCAAAAGTCTTTTTGCTTTAGCACAATTTTAAAAGTATGTGAAATTTGAGAAAAAAAGAACTTTTTCAATTCTTCTCTTCAGGAAGCTGCTCAACGCGGTAATCGACAACCAAAACGTCCGTCTTTCAGTCGTACTCAACGCGAAGTAAACGCAGTAGCCAATCTGCATTAGACGATAAGACAATTTGCTGTCAAAGATGCCGTGCGCAAAAATGCAACTCTGCAAAGGGTGTGAGTGAATACACCATGTTGCTGAATGATGCGAGCAGACAGATATGTATCTCTTTTGTGCGGAGAGACGAAGACGAAATGGAAAATAGCGATTGTAAACTTTTAGCTAGCGACCACGAGATGGCGCGGATTTTTGCCATTCCAGCTATCACCCAATGGATGGCGCCAAAGCAGAGAAGGTAATGAAATGAGGTTAAGTAGTTGTAGTACAATTGAGTTTTAAAAGGTTCGCAGTAAGGAATTTTAGAACACAGAGTTTTGCACCAAAGTAGTTAGGTTTTTTTCAGTTAAGGTGTTTTTTGAGAAAAGCGATGGTTGAAATATTGGGGTTTTCAACATCGATGCCTTCTTTATAAACGCATCGTCATTCGCAACATCGTTTTTATGCGGCCAATACCGCAGCTCTATTCGCATAAGCGAAAATCATGATGAAAAAATAATGAGACGGCGCCTATCGTGGTTCCGTCTGGTTCCGTTACTTTGCGCTCCGCGAATTTGACAATGAGTTACGTGATTTTAGCTCCAGCATGGCCAGATTACCATTTTCGTAACTTGATTTAGCATTTTTTTTGTTATTTAGTCTCGGAGTTTTAGTTCTTTCTTCATGACATTTGTGTAGCCTGTTCTAATTAAAAGTAATGTCTACAATTTTGAAAAATATAATTTTTTTTAAACTAGTTCAATATTTCCCTCAGTTTTATTTAGCTTTACTTGTTTTTTAACAGCTGGTCCCATTGCTCTCTATTGCGTTTAATGTTGGTGTTCTTCTCCTTTCAGCAGCCAAATCTCTCTCTCGCTACTGCAGTGTTGCCTAGCTTTGGATATAAAAACGCACTAAAATACCCATTTAAAGAAAATAAAATAGCAAATTTTTATTGAATTACTTAAAGAATTTTGTATGCGTCACAAATTGTCAAATGGTTATGTACAACTTAATTTATCAGTTATTTGTTAAGAGAGGTTGTGCAACAAGATAAGATACTATTTTTGTAAAAATGTCGTTATGATTTCTTCAGTAATTTCTGGTATTTTGTTGCTTATTTTTATTGTGATGCCCTATATCCCACCAAGGATTGAGGACCGGAAGAATCGATTACACCTCTATGGTTTTAATCCGCATTCAGTAAATTTAAATTTGTAAAAAGGTTTTCACTGTTGAGAGTTGAGAGAAAAAGATCTAGTATTTTTGCGTAACCTCCAAAGGAGCACAAAATTAGATTTGCACTTTCAAATCATCAAATTCTATAAGAATCAACAAATTTTCATTAGCACTAAAATCTCAGACTGATCTTTTTTAACCTTCTTTTGTTTAATAATACAGTTTTTTTTAACTTACAGTTTCGATAGCTTTAAATTAAAAATAAGAAACAAACACCAAACTTAAAAATTTTCGCATTTTGATATACATATAATAAAGCACTAAGTGTATTGCAACTCTGCACAACACAGCCAATGTGACAAAGAAATAGAAAAAATTTCATTAACCAAGTTTTGATAAACTTTAACTTGATCACTATCTATTGATGGGCTATTGGTTTGCTTACTTTTAATGTTCTGGTTGGTTGGTTAGTTAAAGTGGTGAATCTTCCAGAATCCAACTAGCGCTTGTTGCCATATCCTCGTGACCAACTTGTTGAACGGTTATTTACAG